>PQWD01000556.1:80293-99871 GCA_019425675.1 Leucinodes orbonalis
CCATCAGTCGACTGTCATGGGTTAGGCGTACGTTACTTGAACAATAAGTCTATTGTTAAAAATAGTATCAAACCCTACCGTAAAGTTCATCATCATCAGCTCACTAAACGTATCCACCATTCGGATAACGTACATATAATTCGAAAACACATTTGTACGTGGCGAGATTTGAACCCAAATCTTTCAGATCGGAAGGCGACAGTCCACATCGATGAGCCACCGACGCTAGGTAAACTAAAAGAGTGTAAAGTTTATTGCTTAAAAAAATAATAAGACAGCTGTTTCCATACCAAAAATTTTTTTTAAATACCTACGTAAAAATCTCAACCCACATTGTTAGTCAGATTCATAGATAATTTCGACCTTTTCCATTTATATCAATTCTTTACCCAAAAATACTTCTTCTAAACCTTACATAAATACGTACACTGAACATGTTTCACGTGTAAAACAAATTCAACATTATCACCATGGTTATAAAGACCAAGTCTGCTATCAACCTTTCTCAGGTATAAAATTATCTATGCAAGTCTTATGCACTTGAACATAAGGTTCAAAATACATAGCAGACCAACGCAAGGTGTTTTCACTTTTTGTGGGAGTAATTTTTTTCCAAGAGTTCGTAAAATTGTCAGCTGTTCGAGATCAGATGTTGTCATTGTCAAGATAACTGTAGTTTAACTGAATTTAACCGAATTATGCAGAGTTCACATTGTTCAAGTTTTTGTATAGAATAAGTGGATATGTAATAATTTATTCTGTATACAATACAATAATGGAACAATAAAATCAACACCCTTAAATGATTAAAGCCAATCTCAACAACATCCTGCCGAACAGCGAAGCAGAGCAGAGCGATCGACACGCACTCGACTAGTGACGGGTAAAGCTCTTGCTCATTTATGGGCTCCTAGTACACAGCTTTCGCGACACAAGCCAACCTCACCGGCCCGGGGGGCATCCTGCCGAACAACGGCCGAGGCTCTGCGACCGATACGCACTCGACTAGTGACGGGTAAAGCTCTCGCCCATTTATGTGCTCCTAGTACACAGCATTCGCGACGCAAGCCAACCTCACCGGCCCAGGGGCATCCTGCCGAACGGCCGAAGCTCTGGCAACCGACAAGCACTCAAGTAGCGTCTCTGACTCACATGTGGTTAATTCAATATCTCTTTTCAACCTATCGAAGTCCACTGCGAGACATAGGTCTCCCCCATGATATCCAGCCTCCACCAGCAACCATTCGCAAGTGGTGGGTTCATCGGGCAGGGGGGCGTCCTATCAATATCGAAACTCAATTTCCTCAAACTTGCAAGACAAAACAAAACCAGCGACGTCATAAGATTGTTGTGTCAAACAGATAAAGAATCTAACTTAAAATAAGATAAAATAATACAGAAGAAGAAGGTAGAACAGTATATTTTTGCGAAAAGAAACCGTAGTTGATAGAACCAACCGAAAACAACATTAACTTCACCCACAGCCAAGAATGTAGAAATATCAATTTTAGGTACCTAGATACAATCAATATCGAAACATAAAGGAACACAAAGCAAGCGACGTCATAAGTTAAAAAAGTTAAAACCGAAAACAACATTAATTTCACCCGTGACTCATAGCTAGGAAGGCAGAAGTGGCGATTTTTGCGAGCAAACCAGTCCAACCGCTTGGTTCCATACAAATACGGCTTGTATTTAAAACCAGTTTACGGTATGCGACACGCCGAGTCCTGTCGGAATTTCGACAGTTCGGGGGCACGTTTTAACTTGTCTAGGAAAGATCTAGACTTGCATTGTGAAGGGCCCCTAAAGAATAGTTAACATTTTGCGCTTTTCGATTTTAACATAACTTTTCTGTAGGAGTCAAGCAAAGCAAACATCTCCGCTAGTTGTCAGTCATTGATTGACGACCTATTTGGTGTTGCGGTTGAGAGGTCGGCCGCAAGTCCAAGGGTTCCGGGTTCGATCCCCGGGCAATACAAACATTTGTGTGCATGAACATGTCTGTTTGTAATGGTCTGGGTGTTTTCTATATAATATGTATGTATTTACAAATAATATATATATATATATATGTATGTTTATCCGTTGTTTAGTACCCATAATACAGGCTTAACGCTTAACTTGGGGCTAGATGGCGCTGTGTGAATGTCAGTATATTTATTATTATTATTTATTTATTATTATTGATACACAAGTGACCCCAAAGAATGAATTATGTACCAATGAAAATTCTGTCCAACTGGCACAATGGACAGACTTTTGCCGCGGACACTTTTTGAGTGAGATTGTGCATCTAGGTAGTTTATTGTTTATCTAAAGTTATCGTTTATAAATTTTAACTGCAAAGTCTCGTCTATTTTTTTTTTAAATTCTATTGAAAAACAAATCCTTTTTTTGTCCCTGGGCTTCACTGTTTTACGGCCAGCATGAGCGTCATATTCTAAAACGAGGCTCAAGCATTGATCTTTACTGAAAAAGATTTAGAAAGGGATGCCGCTATTTATCGTATAGAGCGCTATACCCTTCTAACTCAATTTAAGTAAAGATTAACGAGTTGTGTCTCTTTCTAGAATATGGGCCTTAGACTAGTAAAGATTTTTTTTTCTTAGACAATGACTTAGTACTGAATATGCAGCATCAAAGGCTGGTTTATTAATTTAAATTTATATAACAGACGGGAGAAGCCTTCTATGAAGTCAAAGGTCTAAGGTTGCCATAAAGGCACTTAGTTTTGAAGATTATCTGATATTAGGCAGCGCTTTTCACAAATTAACAATTGTAGCTTACAAATAAAGAAGATATTATCATTACTAGTTCTACTTTCTACATCATATGACAGTCAATTATAACAGTTGAGAAGTCTACTACTCCAATGGTTCCATGGAAGACAAGTTCAGTACAAAAATTAGTAGGTCAACATGTCACTTTCTATTGGTCTGTATTATTAGTAATAAGCATGTATAATTCACAAAAATTTAGAATATAATTGTTTTTATTTGTTATCCCACAGTATAAGCTCCTTTGAGCTGGAAAATGACGCTGAAACAAGCAGAAATTTGTAGCAGAAAAAACAAAATGGTCAGGGACGACAAAAGCCTTAGTACCAAAAAAAGCTGTTTTATTTATAACCTCTATGACTGAAACATGCAAATAATTTTAACATATTATATTGAAACAGGAGCCAAGTACTTTTCATTCCTGGACATCACATTTTTTCTGCTATAATTTTCAGCTTGATAGCTAGAAAGTGCTGTGTTAATGCAGTGAATATTTTATTTTGCTGGGAGGATGTTCCATATAGTAAACTATATCCTAGGGGTCCAACAGTGAACAGCGAGCTTACTGCCATTTTTTAAAACAGTATTACAATTATATTACTTCGCCTTTTCTGGTACAAAAATGCTGACAATATTATTATAGTTATAATGTTTTAAGAGATGACAGTAAACCCTCTGTGAATGTTATGGTTCAATAAACAGGAATGTAAAAAGGTTCAAATATTGCATTATGCCAAACATTTTTCATATTTTAAATCACAACACACACTACAATAGATTTTCATTATTTCTAACATGCCAGGTGCCCAAATGTTTAATTAATATGTAGAGAGAGTATTTTTCAATCATAAATCAATTCTAAAAATATATGGGTATCAAAGCAATGATTTTAAATGACAGACTTCTAAACCATGACACCAGGGTCCCAAATCGCCAATTTAAAATAATAATAATAAGAGGTTGTGCATAGCATGGGTGGAAAATCACAAAAAACAATAAATGAATTGATTGTCTACATGCATGCTACATTCAAGCGGATAATAACATTTTATAATTCTCATTCCACAACACTGTGTAACATTTTCTCTTGGAAGTTTTTTGTGGAATGAGAATTATAAAATGTTATTATCCGCTTGAATGTAGCATGCATGTAGACAATCAATTCATGTATAGTGTGTTGTGAGTTTCCACCCATGCTATTTATGACAGCTTATATAATTCATTCTACTATACACAATAGCATGCACAGAGATTATTAGTAGGGTATGCAAAGTAAGTGACACTGATTGCAAAAACAATAGTTAACATTTTTGTCAAATTGAGTGCTGTTGATGACAACAGACCGCCTATGGTTTCAAATCTGTAGAGGAAAATGGGTGAATAATTTAATATGTTGGCGATATTCCGGGTTGTCTGGTCGCACAGGGTATGCACTGCTTATTTGCATATATGGAGTGCATGCCACTAACTAAGCAATTACCATTGCAAACCATTAACATTAAAGTTGTATCAGAATACCAAATTTACTGATGTGTAGTATTGTAATGTTATGTAAATAAGTGGACTCCAGATCCTGATTGGTTGTTGTTTATCATTGATCAGTTCTACATGACAAGCATGCTTTCAATATATTAATTATTGTGCAGAAAAAAAAGCGCAGCATCATGAAAATGTACACTTCACAAGCGTTTCACTTTTGGAAAGTAGTGATCAGTAAAATGTATGAATTATATGTTTTAGAAGTCACATGTGATGATAATCTTAGTTCACCAGCCATCCATAACTTGTAACTAGAGAATGGCTGGTCTACAGAGGATAAAATCTCAAGTTGCCTAAGTACATAATTGTTAAGCATAAAATCCAGTAAATTATATTCATAAAATAAACCATAACAAGCATTTAAGAACAAAGAACTTTTAAATTATTAATACAATTTAAAAGTTACCCACAGCTGTTCACATAAGACAAAAATACAAAAAAAAACAAACAAAACAAAAACTCTACTATGTGCCAAAGAGTTCTTTGGCATTCTATTATACAATCATCGTCCAAAAATTTTTGTAACGTGTTATTTTGATCAATGAATACTAAATAAAGAAAGTAAGACCTTACCTTAGCGCTCTGACCCTTTTATAAGGAGGACTAAATGATGCAGGGGCTGGGGAAGCGTCCCTGATGCCGTCATCGTCATCCAAACTGCTAAAATCTAGCTTTCTGGGTAATATTGAAGCCGGTATTGGACTCAAGTTGTCCGAAAACATGTTATAAGAGTCTGACATCTCACATGAAGTTTCAACCGATAATTCCGACGAATTAAGTTTGTTATTGAATCCGTTTTTCATCCTATACCATTCACTCATGTTTAGTTACACATTAGATACACATTTAACAACAAAAAAACACTGATTTTACTGTCTTATTCACTGACAAAGCTTACTTTCACAAATTCACTAAGATCAACGTTATGGCGGATGACGCATAGCACCTGTTTAAGCGTGAAACCAATCACTGTAAGGAATTTGACCGGTGACATGAATACTGCAACAGGATTGGTTAGAAGTTTGCTTTTTTAATATTCAACTTTTGGCAAGTTGTGCGATTGGTATAGATTATGAAAGCGTTCATAAATTGAAATGTTTATCTAATCTGAAATTATTTTATAATACAGTAAAATGTATTTATTATTTTTCATACAAACACCTATAACAATGCTAAAATACTGTTAAAATATCATTTATTTATTTTATTTTATTATAATGTTAAATTTTTTAGGTTTTTAGTTTGTTGTTAGTTATAGTGTTTTTATATTGTAAGTTTGTTAAGTTTCTAGTTTTTAGATAGTTTTTGTTTTGTTATGCAGAAAGCAAATATGCCAACCCAAAAGCAATGCTCATAAACATTTGCAAGAGGTTTTAAAATTTGGAGGATCAAAACCGGTCAAAATTTTAATAAGAGCCCAGTGCCACTCTTTTAGCTGTAGTACCATTGCCAACACATTATCCCATGTGACGCTGATAATGTAACTTAATCTTTTTAATCGAGGAGCCGACATGAAATACTACCTTGTTTTTATTAGAACGCCGAAGTTTTTAAAGGCTAACTTAGTTATAATTTAAAAGTCACGACATTTTATCAAAACTATGATCTAATACAAAAGTCACCACGATAAAACAATAGAATGACATAGTTTAAAAGTGACCACGCTATACAAATAACTGCCTCAGTGGTCTTGTGGGTACAATGTTCGGCTGCTAAACCCGAAGGTTCGAGTTTACTGTGGAAAATTCACTGAGTGCGACTTTTCCTAGTTTTAGTGCGGTAGCCCGGGGATTCTTTACCGGCCTCACTGCGACTGCAACCGCTGCCGTGACCCGGAATAGTGAGGCTGCCGGAACTGAGGGCCGATTCTGTCTGGCGTTGCTCATTGGGCCCATAGTCACACGCTGGGCAGGCGCGTAGGCGGGTTGGTGACCGCAATATGGACCAGTACATGCGATGGTGCTAACGTCCCGCTGTTGAGCAAAGGATAGATTGGGTATAATATCTGAAAAACAAAATTAATCTTGTCACATAGCTTAATTTAATTTAAAATAATAAAATCTGTCAACTGTCAAATGTCTTTAAGTTTTGAGTTTGACATATTACGTCAAATAAGTTCGATTTTTGTTGGCATTTCGCATTGCAGAGAAAATTTATTTGAAAACAATAGTGAATGTCTAAGCAAAACTATTTTTGTTAAATGAATATAAATTTATAGTCATATGAAGCAGTGTATAAAAAATGGTTCTTTTAATATTTATTGTATGCGGTTTCACTGTGTCAAACTCTGGTGTAAGGCACAAAATAACAAAAACGAAATTATATTTAATTACAACAATACGTGAGTACCTTAAACAATCTTGTTCCCATAAAAATCCATTGCCCTGAAAAAGAACAAAGAACTGCAGTTCAGTTTATCGATTTTTTTTTTGTGGAAATAATTAATTCCCAATTGTATTTACGATGAATCATTATTAAGACATTAATGTAGGTAATTAAATGCATGCGTTAACTTTAATCGGTTAAGTGAAGCCTTCAATCCTGTGTAATTAATCTTTTCCCATGACTTGTAACCTGGGAGGTAGATACAAAAATCTGATTTGTTTTAAAGTGATGATTCAAAATAAATATTTTTTCAGACTAATTTTGTAAATTCTCATGTATAATCATACAGTTCATTGCTAGGTCACGGTTTTTTTATGCATATTCTTCAATTTCTTATAAACTGTACATAAGAAGTACCCTTAAACCAAAACTTTATTTACTGTGCTGTGGTACAGAGAAAGTCCAAAGAAAAGTGTAAAATTTAGTAACATTTTTTTAAGACTCATTTATTTTGTTAGAACTAAAACCACACAAAAAATACACCTTGAAATGGATCTTCTTAAAACTAATGAGAAAATAGGATAACTTATAAACTTGATCATAAGCAGACATAAATAACACTGGCGGTAACTCACATCACACAATACATGAATCTATTGCCTATGTGTGTGCTACGTTGAAGGGGATAAATGTTATCATTTTGTTTTGCAATATGCTCTCGACATTGCAGATGGGCTAGAAATAACAATACCTATAAAAGTTTGTTTACATAAAACAATGTTGCCCACCCATTCTGTGATGACTTTTTCACCCTATGTCACCTTTTACGTCACCCACAGGGAGAGAAGGGGTGTTGATAATTGTATTCTAATCTTCTGCAAACCTTACTTTTTATAATTTCAACATAAACAACATTGACACTGCATATTGTAATGCATTCATTTTTATGAGGTTGTCATTATACGTCCCCACTGCGGGGCAAAAGCCTACCCATAATCAGTTTATAGGTCTTAGTCGTCCACACAGGCCCAGTGCAGATTGGCCTTCACGAACAACCTTTGAATTTCTTCATAGGCATGTGCTGGTTTTCTTCTCCATAAGAGCGATAGATAAACATATAATTTTCAAAAATTATAAAACAAGGGTATGTGGTGGGATTTGGACCTGTACCCTCCAGATCGAAAGCAACAGTCCACACTAATGTCCCACCGACGTTTTTCTGAGGTCAATATTCTTTGAATGGTTATCAATGTGTTTGTTGAATTGTTTGTGAGTAATAATTAATCTTGGCTCTTTATTTTCAGATATAAGTACAATGTACCATACACAGTGTATGTCAATAAACGGACTGAGTATATTATGGAATTTGGTGGGGTAAGAATGCTTTAAGTAAACTTTTCTTTCTCTTTCTTTTTTCTTTTTTCCTCTTGAAGATTTATAACGGAAAGACAATAGAAAATCTTTTGTTTGTATGAACTGTAATACCTGGAAGTCTCTGAGCTTCATATAAATATTATTATTAGGTTAGGGTAAACAACAGACAACTGGCTGTCTGATATATTGTTAAGTAAGGTGGAGCTTTCGTCACCATAACTTCGTAGAAAATTTCGAATAATGCACCGAGTCAGAATTCTAGTGATGAATTCTAATTCTAATTACTAGTTTAGTCAATAAGTTGTTATTGTAATAAAAACTAAGAGTTAATTGAACATGTTGTGCATATTTTTAATTGATGTAAATACTAGATTACGTATACGTACGATTTATGTATATTTACGAATGTTTCTGTTTACGTACGATGTGCCTTATAAATAAATTTGGACACTAAACAATGGATAAACATAACTATTTTTTTTAAATATACATATCATACAAACAAAAGACTAATACAAACAGACATGTATATCCACAAATGTTAGTAATGTGGGTATTTATTTATTTACTTTGTGTGGTAAGGCCATGGTTTGAAAGGATTAAAGTAGGGAAATTATTTGTTGGAGGAGGCATAAAGTTCCTTAATATAATACACCCAAAATCTTACTGAATTGCCCTTCCACCAGTTTAAATTAAAGATTAAAGAAACCCTCTTGAAGAAAGGTTACTATATAATAGATGAATATTTATCGAATAAAGGTGTGTCGGCTTGCACATAGTGTTCCAGTTACAAAATCTTTGAAATAAATTATTGTAAAGTTATGTGTAGGTGAATGACAAAACTCTGTAACCAATGATGTAAAAGTTTACAAGTGACTATCGAGTTTCTTGCCGGCTCTACTCGAAAATCCTACTTATTCCGAACTGGTGGTAGAGTTATAAAAAATATAATAATAACAATTGACGATTCAAAAGTATCTGTAACAGATTTATTTCAATGAAGTTTTTTTTTTGTTGTTTGTTTTAAAAGTTATGTTGATAATGATATCTTGCAGGACCTAGAAGCATACGATACGCCAGCGCAGGTAACAGTCGCTAGTAACTTCGCGAATAGGACCTTCCCGCTGTTCATCACGGCTAGACAGCAGAAAGGTATGGGTCCTTAGATAAACAATAAACTAACTCAAAGTCAAAGCAAAATCCATTTATTTCAAATTAGGCTTACAAAAAGCACTTATGAACGTCAAAAAATATGCACAAAAAATAAAATATAACTAAAAAAATTACTAGACAAATAAATAAAAAAATAACTTAAAAAAAAAACTAGATAAATAAATAAAAAAACTAAAAATAACTATAAAAATAATAAAAAAATAACTAAATATGAAAAAAAAAACTAGATGCACTCATCTTACTCAAAAAGTGTCCGCGGCAAAATTATTTCTATCGCGTCACTTGGACATTTTTCATTCATAATCATGTCGCTTGCTACATGTCATAGTGACATAGTAGTATGCTCTTGCTTTTGATTTTGTACCTTTTTGATGACGCGTTTAATGAATAATTTTATGTCGTAAATATAACAGTAAGTTAATGTATGTGTCAAGCGGCTCGGTAATTTTTGGTGTATATTTCTTCGTGACTGCATCTAGTTAGTCATTAAAATGATTTTGGTGGGATATATTTTTTAATTTACTTAATTTTTTTGACGTTCATAATACGATGTGTTCTTTAATAAATGTATTTTGACTTTTAATTTTTTCGCTGGTTACACTATCCGCAGGTGTATTCTCGTGGCAGCTGCCAATGTTGGTCCAGACGCCGGTCAGCGTGGAGCAGTTCACCAACATCTCGAGGACCCTGTGCCCGCACAACAATCCCTTCTCCAACGATGAGGACACTTGCGGTAAGGCATGAAGAAAGAGACGGATGTGTGCGAGAGAGGGACGGATGCGAGAGTTTGACAGCTCGTGCGTGTATCCATTTCAAAATTAACGGAATAGAAAAGATCGTAATTGTGTCCCAATAGTAAGCTTTTGCACTTATTCGTACTGTTTTGAGGTAGATTATAATTGATAACGCCATTCAACCCATTAACATTAAAGTTGTACTAGAATATCAAATTTACCAAAACAGTTGGGTTGAAATGTGTTTTAATGTCTGATGTACTTTGAAGGCTGTGAAAGCCACCTGCGGCCAGAGACACCGACAACCGAGATTTGGTTGGATGGCGGGGGCCATCGTCGCGTGTCCCTGTAGGTTCGCACAGTCCCTATTCGCGTAACCGGCGTGTGCCGGGCCGCTTCTCTCCCTAAACATATGTTAGGGTACCCCAGCCCTGTCCGCAACGCCCTAAGCCGAGGTTCGAGTCCCGTTCGGGGACGCCCTTAGACTCGTGTAAATTTTAATGCTGAGAGCCATTTGCGCTCGCCAATTGCCCGGTGAAGCTGTAAAGGCCATCTGCAGCCATCGATATGTCATTCCGAAAAGTAAGAAAGATAAAACATTTATTGACTGCACACTAAAACAAATTATAGGTGAATATAATTATTACGAAAAGAAAGAAAAAGTCTAATGTTGTGAGCGTCGTGATTATAAAGGCTGAGATTCATTTGCGTTCTCCATTTGTCCGGTGAATTTGTAAAAGCATTCTGCGACGAACAGAAATAGAAAAATCTTAAGCTAAGATTAAAGCTTGATCAGGGGGGCTACCGCCCTCTCTTAAAACAGTGTTACAATAATATTACTTCGTCTTTTTAGGTACAAAAATGCTGACGTATCATTATAACAATACTGTTAGAGATTGCGGTAACCCACCTGGCTGTGGGTTCGAATCCCGTCATTGTTTATAGCGAAACCTTTTTATTGTCAGCCTTACCTTGGGAACGAAGCATCATCAGAAAACAAATTATGTATCGCCCACAGTGTTTAAAGATGAATTTTTTTTTTGTTATCGTCAACAGTGTTAAAGAATAAACCTTCCATTGTCAATTTGATAAAGTGAGACTTAAGTTATTCTACGTAAGAACTTGTTTCGTGTTTGATTTGGAGAAACATAATCAATGAAATGGCTAGAGCAAATCCGGTAGTTTCCACCATCCGCAATAAATAAAATAATTAAAAAAATATCCACTGACATTCACACAGCGCCATCTAGCCCCAAGTTAAGCGTGAAGCCTGTATTATGGGTACTAAACAACGGATAAATATACTTATATAATTTTTTTTTGGAAATAAATACATATTATACATAGAAAACACCCAGACCATTACAAACATACATTTCATGCACACAAATGTTTGTATGCCCGGGATCGAACCCGGAACCCTTGGCGTTGCAGTCGACCTCTCAACCGCAACACCAAACGGGTCGTCAAATAAAATACCAAACCTTTTTTTATAAAAGCGCACTGTATTTTGTATGTCGATTCATTGATCACTTTTGTTTACTTGCACTATTGTATTTATTTTAATACATTGAAACCAATAAATATAAGGTCAATTGACGATAGTGAGCAATGACGTCACATATCACTAATCTCATACAAAATATATGGAAACGTTCCATTTTGACAGTTTATAAAAAGTACGTCAACGATTAGTGGTGTCAACCATTGATGTAAAAAGTATGGATTCGTGATATGCTCACAAAACAATCGAAAAAGTGTTCCGAATGCAGCGACAGCACACATACACATATTTCGAATGAGCGTACATTTACCTAAACAAATGAAACTGTACTCTCTTCGACGGTTCGTTTTTGAGGCACGGATGGCGTATCTACCTTTATATACATATACAGAATATTAGTGGTGTCAACTACCGGATTATCAAATGCTTTTGCCGTCTATGTAATATAACTTGTATGCTTTTATATTATGGAAAGGATAATTTTTAATTTGTTTATTCTTTCTGTTCACGCTTCCTAGTCAGTCGGAAATGGATAAAGGTCTACTGTGGGCCCATGATACGTAAATAAATATTTATTATTCTTATATGCAATTATAAATTATTTTTTGGAATATTCCCGTTTTGAAAATGATCTTTGATGGTTATGTTTAATATTTTTGTATCATTTATTTGACTCGTCATACAAATATGGAGATACTGAAATTTGGTAGTTTATAGTCCTTCGTGGTGACTTAGAAAAATAAGAATATTTTTTCTTTAATTTGTTTTTCATATTTTTTAATATTAATTTCAATGTTTGCTGCTATGTCTGATGTAACAGAATGCGGTTTTCTTAGATGTTTATTTTTTACTGAATCATATGGATTTTAATGAAATAGTTTTTGATGACCTGATATTTATACTTTAGGGCCTTCTTTTATTCTTTGACTACATCTAAAGTACTCAATAGAAATAAAATAATTTTATCTTATTTTAAACGATAAAAATTACACTTGTCCAGACAAATTAATATATGAAGTCTCAATAGACATCCTTTTAAGAAAACAAAAGATTTTATTTTAGCTTTTTAGACATCAAAATTACCTATTATTACACTCATATTAATGCTTTCAAATAAAAAGTGTATAGAATTGTATTTTATTTTCTATTTTTTTAGTAACGTTGTTAGGGTAATATCCGTTTATAATTTCACAAAATATATTACAAACTATACTACATCTACAATATTAACCCATTGAACGCCGGGAATCCAGACACAATTGAGAACTATTGTGCCTAGCGCCCTAAGGCGTCAAAGGGTTAACTATGACGAACCCCGCAAAACTGTGTCTATCCTTCCAGACATATCATCGTTGAACACTCCAATAATACATCTATCGTCGTCATCGCCCGACGAGATTGAAGTGACAATAGTCGTAGAAACAGTGCAGGATTTCTACGTGAAATTGAATTCGGTGACAAACTTGACAAGTACGCCGAGTCAGCCCAAGTACTATTTCTACCCGTTCGACCAAAGCTCAAGTCAAATGATCGATTTGAGCGCGCAGAACGTGAAAAGGAAACACATGTGCCACGAGGAGTTGGACGATGAGGAGCAGGTGAAGCTGGACAGCTATATATTGAGGAGGAGTTTGGAGGTGGACAGCTGGCTGTCCAGACCGAAGAGTGTGATCGTGATGATAGAGTCGCCGGATGAAATTTGCGCCGTGGTTTCTATACAGAATTATTCGGTATGTTAATGTTACACACACACACACATATACACAAACAAACCACACTTTTCTTTGACTGTTTAATTGTTTTTATTTTGTAACTTAGATTTATTGTAAGCTTAAATGGAGGCTCCAATCCACATTGTTATTACTCATTAGATATCTGTATTTTACTAAAAAATATATTTATTCATTATTTATATTTGTATAGTAAAGTTTCTTCATTAAAATTATACATTTAAGTATGTTCAACTTAGATAAACAATGAACTAATAACTAATACTAGTGTCCGCGGCACAAGTCTGCTCACCGCGTCAGTTGGGCAGAATTCAGAATCACATTTGCTCGCTACATGTCATAATGACATAGTAGTTTGCTTGTATTTTTGATTTTGCCTCTTCAATGACGCTTTATGGNGGTGGGGTAAGAATGCTTTAAGTAAACTTTTCTTTCTTTTTCCTCTTGAAGACTTATAACGGAAAGACAATAGAAAATCTTTTGTTTGTATGAACTGTAATACCTGGAAGTCTCTGAGCTTCATATAAATATTATTATTAGGTTAGGGTAAACAACAGACAACTGGCTGTCTGATATATTGTTAAAGTAAGGTGGAGCTTTCGTCACCATAACTTTAGAAAATTTCGAATAATGCCGAGTCAGAATTCTAGTGATGAATTCTAATTCTAATTACTAGTTTAGTCAATAAGTTGTTATTGTAATAAAAACTAAGAGTTAATTGAACATGTTGTGCATATTTTTAATTGATGTAAATACTAGATTACGTATTGTACGATTTATGTATATTTACGAATGTTTCTGTTTACGTACGATGTGCCTTATAAATAATTTGGACACTAAACAATGGATAAATAACTTTTTTTTTAAATATACATATCATACAAAAAAAGACTAATACAAACAGACATGTATATCCACAAATGTTAGTAATGTGGGTTTATTTATTTACTTTGTGTGGTAAGGCATGGTTTGAAAGGATTAAAGTAGGGAAATTATTTGTTGGAGGAGGCATAAAGTTCTTAATATAATACACCCAAAATCTTACTGAATTGCCCTTCCACCAGTTTAAATCAGATTAAAGAAACCCTCTTGAAGAAAGGTTACTATATAATAGATGAATATTTATCGTATAAAGCTGTGTGGTCTTGCACATAGTGTTCCAGTTACAAAATCTTTGTAATAAATTATTGTAAAGTTATGTGTAGGTGAATGACAAAACTCTGTAACCAATGATGTAAAAGTTTAAAAGAGACTATCGAGTTTCTTGCCGGCTTGCTTGAAGATCTTACTTATTCCGAACTGGTGGTAGAGTCATAAAAATATAATAATAACAATTGACGATTCAAAAGTATCTGTAACAGATTTATTTGAATGAAGTTTTTTTGATTGTTTGTTTGTTTTACAAAAGTTATGTTGATAATGATATCTTGCAGGACCTAGAAGCATACGATACGCCAGCGCAGGTAACAGTCGCTAGTAACTTCGCGAATAGGACCTTCCCGCTGTTCATCACGGCTAGACAGCAGAAAGGTATGGGTCCTTAGATAAACAATAAACTAACTCAAAGTCAAAGCAAAATCCATTTATTTCAAATTAGGCTTACAAAAAGCACTTATGAACGTCAAAAAATATGCACAAAAAATAAATATTTAAAAAATTACTAGACAAATAAATAAAAAACAACTTAAAAAAAAAACTAGATAAATAAATAAAAAAACTAAAAATAACTAAATATAAAAATAATAAAAAATAACTAAATATAAAAAAATAAAATAAAAAAAACTAGATGCACTCATCTTACTCAAAAAGTGTCCGCGGCAAAATTATTTCTATCGCGTCATTTGGACATTTTTCATTCATAATCATGTCGCTTGCTACATGTCATAGTGACATAGTAGTATGCTCTTGCTTTTGATTTTGTACCTTTTTGATGACGCGTTTAATGAATAATTTTATGTCGTAAATATAACAGTAAGTTAATGTATGTGTCAAGCGGCTCGGTAATTTTTTGGTGTATATTTCTTCGTGACTGCATCTAGTTAGTCATTAAAATGATTTTGGTGGATATATTTTTTATTTACTTAATTTTTTTGACGTTCATAATACGATGTGTTCTTTAATAAATGTATTTTGACTTTTAATTTTTTCGCTGGTTACACTATCCGCAGGTGTATTCTCGTGGCAGCTGCCAATGTTGGTCCAGACGCCGGTCAGCGTGGAGCAGTTCACCAACATCTCGAGGACCCTGTGCCCGCACAACAATCCCTTCTCCAACGATGAGGACACTTGCGGTAAGGCATGGGGGAAAGAGACGGATGTGTGCGAGAGAGGGACGGATGCGAGAGTTTGACAGCTCGTGCGTGTATCCATTTCAAAATTAACGGAATAGAAAAGATCGTAATTGTGTCCCAATAGTAAGCTTTTGCACTTATTCGTACTGTTTTGAGGTAGATTATAATTGATAACGCCATTCAACCCATTAACATTAAAGTTGTACTAGAAATCAAATTTACCAAAACAGTTGGGTTGAAATGTGTTTAATGTCTGATGTACTTTGAAGGCTGTGAAAGCCACCTGCGGCCAGACACCGACAACCGAGATTTGGTTGGATGGCGGGGGCCATCGTCGCGTGTCCCTGTAGGTTCGCACAGTCCCTATTCGCGTAACCGGCGTGTGCCGGGCCGCTTCTCTCCCTAAACATATGTTAGGGTACCCCAGCCCTGTCCACAACGCCCTAAGCCGAGATTCGAGTCCCGTTCGGGGACGCCCTTAGACTCGTGTAAATTTTAATGCTGAGAGCCATTTGCGCTCGCCAATTGCCCGGTGAAGCTGTAAAGGCCATCTGCAGCCATCGATATGTCATTCCGAAAAGTAAGAAAGATAAAACATTTATTGACTGCACACGAAAACAAATTATAGGTGAATATAATTATTACGAAAAGAAAGAAAAGTCTAATGTTGTGAGCGTCGTGATTATAAAGGCTGAGATTCATTTGCGTTCTCCATTTGTCCGGTGAATTTGTAAAAGCATTCTGCGAACAGAAATAGAAAAATCTTAAGCTAAGATTAAAGCTTGATCAGGGGGCTGCCGCCCTCTCTTAAAACAGTGTTACAATAATATTACTTCGTCTTTTTAGGTACAAAAATGCTGACGTATCATTATAACAATACTGTTAGAGATTGCGGTAACCCACCTGGCTGTGGGTTCGAATCCCGTCATTGTTTATAGCGAAACCTTTTTATTGTAGCCTTACCTTGGGAACGAAGCATCATCAGAAAACAAATTATGTATCGCCCACAGTGTTTAAAGATGAATTTCTTTTTTGTTATCGTCAACAGTGTTAAAGAATAAACCTTCCCATTGTCAATTTGATAAAGTGAGACTTAAGTTATTCTACGTAAGAACTTGTTTCGTGTTTGATTTGGAGAAACATAATCAATGAAATGGCTAGAGCAAATCCGGTAGTTTCCACCATCCGCAATAAATAAAATAATTAAAAAAATATCCACTGACAGCGCCATCTAGCCCCAAGTTAAGCGTGAAGCCTGTATTATGGGTACTAAACAACGGATAAATATACTTATATAATTTTTTTTTGGAAATAAATACATATTATACATAGAAAACACCCAGACCATTACAAACATACATTTTCATGCACACAAATGTTTGTACTGCCCGGGGATCGAACCCGGAACCCTTGGCGTTGCAGTCGACCTCTCAACCGCAACACCAAACGGGTCGTCAAATAAAATACCAAACCTTATTTTTATAAAAGCGCACTGTATTTTGTATGTCGATTCATTGATCACTTTTGTTTACTTGCACTATTGTATTTTTAAATACATTGAAACCAATAAATATAAGGTCAATTGACGATAGTGAGCAATGACGTCACATATCACTAATCTCATACAAAATATATGGAAACGTTCCATTTTGACAGTTTATAAAAAGTACGTCAACGATTAGTGGTGTCAACCATTGATGTAAAAAGTATGGATTCGTGATATGCTCACAAAACAATCGAAAAAAGTGTTCCGAATGCAGCGACAGCACACATACACATATTTCGAATGAGCGTACATTTACCTAAACAAATGAAACTGTACTCTCTTCGACGGTTCGTTTTTGAGGCACGGATGGCGTATCTACCTTTATATACATATACAGAATATTAGTGGTGTCAACTACCGGATTATCAAATGCTTTTGCCGTCTATGTAATATAACTTGTATGCTTTTATATTATGGAAAGGATAATTTTTATTCTTTCTGTTCACGCTTCCTAGTCAGTCGGAAATGGATAAAGGTCTACTGTGGGCCCATGATACGTAAATAAATATTTATTATTCTTATATGCAATTATAAATTTTTTTTGGAATATTCCCGTTTTGAAAATAATCTTTGATGGTTATGTTTAATATTTTTATCATTTATTTGACTCGTCATACAAATATGGAGATACTGAAATTTGGTAGTTTATAGTCCTTCGTGGTGACTTAGAAAAATAAGAATATTTTTTCTTTAATTGTTTTTCATATTTTTTAATATTAATTTCAATGTTTGCTGCTATGTCTGATGTAACAGAATGCGGTTTTCGTAGATGTTTATTTTTTCACTGAATCATATGGATTTTAATGAAATAGTTTTTGATGACCTGATATTTATACTTTAGGCCTTCTTTTATTCTTTGACTACATCTAAAGTACTCAATAGAAATAAAATAATTTTATCTTATTTTAAACGATAAAAATTACACTTGTCCAGACAAATTAATATATGAAGTCTCAATAGACATCCTTTTAAGAAAACAAAAGATTTTATTTTAGCTTTTTAGACATCAAAATTACCTATTATTACACTCATATTGATGCTTTCAAATAAAAAGTGTATAGAATTGTATTTTATTTTCTATTTTTTTAGTAACGTTGTTAGGGTAATATCCGTTTATAATTTCACAAATATATACAAACTATACTACATCTACAATATAACCCATTGAACGCCGGGAATCCAGACACAATTGAGAACTATTGTGCCTAGCGCCCTAAGGCGTCAAAGGTTAACTATGACGAACCCGCAAAACTGTGTCTATCCTTCCAGACATATCATCGTTGAACACTCCAATAATACATCTATCGTCGTCATCGCCCGACGAGATTGAAGTGACAATAGTCGTAGAAACAGTGCAGGATTTCTACGTGAAATTGAATTCGGTGACAAACTTGACAAGTACGCCGAGTCAGCCAAGTACTATTTCTACCCGTTCGACCAAAGCTCAAGTCAAATGATCGATTTGAGCGCGCAGAACGTGAAAAGGAAACACATGTGCCACGAGGAGTTGGACGATGAGGAGCAGGTGAAGCTGGACAGCTATATATTGAGGAGGAGTTTGGAGGTGGACAGCTGGCTGTCCAGACCGAAGAGTGTGATCGTGATGATAGAGTCGCCGGATGAAATTTGCGCCGTGGTTTCTATACAGAATTATTCGGTATGTTAATGTTACACACACACACATATACACAAACAAACCACACTTTTCTTTGACTGTTTAATTGTTTTTATTTTGTAACTTAGATTTATTGTAAGCTTAAATGGAGGCTCCAATCCACATTGTTATTACTCATTAGATATCTGTATTTTACTAAAAAAATATATCATTATTTATATTTGTATAGTAAAGTTTCTTCATTAAAATTATACATTTAAGTATGTTCAACTTAGATAAACAATGAACTAATACTAGTGTCCGCGGCACAAGTCTGCTCACCGCGTCAGTTGGGCAGAATTCAGAATCACATTGCTCGCTACATGTCATAATGACATAGTAGTTTGCTTGTATTTTTGATTTTGTACCCTTTCAATGACGCTTTATGGTCAAAATTTTAATGAATCATTTTATGTTATGAATATAAAAATAACTATGTGTCATGAGGCTCTGAAATTATTGATTGACGTGTCTTCGTGATTGTGCAACTAATTAGTTATTGATTATCAAATGATAGAATTTTATCTTTTTAAGTTATGCTCAAGAGTTTCTTAATTAAACTTAGTTTTGTTCATTAGAGTTTCTTTCTAGAACTTTCACTTTCAGTACAGATTCTTCATCTGACTTATATACACTAGTTTTTTTTATTAAACTTCTAATACAATACTTCAATACATGTTTCATTAAACTTATACACTAGTGATGTTATATAAACTTATACACAGTTTCCTTATTAACTTTTACACTAGAGTATCTTTATTAAAACTTATAAAAAACACAGCAGAAATTAAAATTCTATGTAACATACTTCTAGGCACACAGTCTTTATCTAACTTATAACACTTGAGTTTCAATTCAAGTTGTATTTAAATGGACTTAATTCCAGTACAGCTGCTTCAATTAAATTCTACTCTCGATTTCTTATTTT
>PQWD01000557.1:0-63279 GCA_019425675.1 Leucinodes orbonalis
CAGTCCAATATTAAAACAGGAACGCGGAGAGGGCAGCAACTAGCAATTATTGCAACAGTGTTGCGCAAGCGCATCGCCACGGTAAATGGTGCGTTTGCATTCGATTAACCGATGCGCATGGGCAGTACACTTTGCGCGCTCGATGATGGGTAGAGTATTGAACAGGACTTGAGTGTGAGGTTTTTATGTTACTGGTTTGGAGGTTAGTCCTTGGATACATATTTCTCTATAGAGGTATTCTAAAAGGTGGGCTGTCTGCCAGATTTCAAATGTTTATTACTTTTACCACTCAAAGATGTCCCAATGATTTAGTTCATGAAGGAGTCTTGGTCAGGCCTACAAGGTCCAGTGCTTTTTCCAATGGCGTGTCCCCAGAGATTCGTGGGATTGTTTGCTTTATGAACAAACCTATGGACCTGTTAGTGGTAGTATGGGCCTTACACCTCAACTGAAAAAGCATACATTATGTTTAAAGTCATGAGTTAGGCAAAACCGCAAGCTATTAATTTAAGGATCCTCCGTCAGGAAAATGATTTAGCTTTCCCTCAAATAAAAAGATTGACTTAGTATTACCATAAAGCTTTAGTATACCAGTACCTATTGTTAAACTTCATTATTATTAGTGCACATGAATCATACTTGGCTTACAATGTCGATTCGTTCAACAGATCTGAATCACTCGCGCTAGATGTGAACGAGTGTTTTTTTAGTGTATTAGATCACTCTTCATAATCACTTGTCTATGAACTTGGCATTAAAAAAGGTGCGGGCGGTGTCGCGGGTCGTGACGTAACGCTGCTGTATATTGTTACCATAATTTTGTCTTTGTAGGGATATATTTCCTTAATTTATTCTCGCTGCGAATCACTTAATAATTTTCTTAAGATATAATTATTAGTAAACCTGTCAATAAATAACTGAAACTGTCAAGTCTATAGTCGTATTGAGATTGCCCTCCAGGAATTTACTGAACAGGACGATTGCTGAGTAAAGTATAGTTGGGTATTTTTTTATATATATGTACCTACTTTTATAAATACATATTCAACAATGTCAAATGAATATATTTTTCTTTCAAAACCAATTGGTTCAAAAAGTTTTAAAATGTAAATCACATTTCGCAAATATAATTTGTGGTTACCCTATTCTCCGTCAAATATTTGCGCGTGCGCATGTGTTCAAACATTTCTCCACATTAGCGGTGTAAATATAGTGTGTGTGTGGTCGACTGTATATTTAATTGGGTGTTAATAAATGGAATATTTGACTTAAATATTGACTAATCAGGTTGTTGTTATTTTATGAACGCAGAATAATGTTTTTTTCCTATGATAATGGTTCATTGACCTTTATTGATTAAGAAAACTATGAATACTTTGCAATCTGTAATAATCAATGAATTTTGAGGTCTAGTGATTTGAGTGGTGGGCGTATATCTGAGGTCGTGGGATTGAATTCAATGGGTAGACTGCTTTGTGAAAAGTCACTTTATGTTAGTTTCACAAAATGTTTGATTGATCAACGGGTATACAACATAATAATAAACTGATTATTTAAGCTTTCCCACCTTTCTATGAGCTAGATGGTGTAAGTGTGATAATAGATTTTATTTCTCTTCAACACGACAGCGAACCTCATAAATGCGTTTTAGTCTGAAATGTTATTATTACCAGCAAATAGAAATAGCGGCTCAATGCATCCACAAGTCGGTGGATGCCATTTGTAATCGTCTCTCGTAGTTTCCGCGGCGCCGGCGGAAGAAGCGCCGCTCGCCGGCTAACGGATCGCAGACGAATTGCCTTCCGATGGCGTTTAGGGTTGCCATCACATAAATAAAAAATATATCGCCAGACATACATACACACAACATTTGAACGTATAGTGGTTGAAAGACACTTCGTGTATAGATAACGTCAACGAAATCACCCTTCGTCCTCCGTTGGTTTTACGAAAGAATTGTTCATCGATAGATAATTTCACCGAAATCACTGGTATCCAACCGTTAGTTTTATGTTAAAATCCTTCGCCGAACGTTTTGGCGAAGTTAGGAATAATATAATGACTGTTTTGCTGGCTATGTTTTATTCTAGATACATTTCGAACCCGGAACCCTTGGTGTTGCAGCCGGCGTCTCAATCACAACACCAAATGGGTCGTCAAATATGTTGTTAATACAAAATGTTCTATGTAAGCCATTAATGAAAAGAGTGATCATGTCTTGTCATGTCAAACCAAAAGCAACCCCATGATTAAGTGGCAACTCTGCTTGACCTATAAGCAGTGACTTACTTGTATTCATCATCATCAGCCCAGTGGGGACATATCCCCACCGAAGGGCACGAGCCTACCTGTATAGGGTGTAGAGGCCTTAGTCGTCCACACGGGCCCAGTGCGGATTGGCGGACTTCACGCACAACCTTTGAATTTCTTCGCAGGCGTGCGAGGCGTGTTTTTCTTCACAGTAAGAGCGTCGGATAACGTACATATAACTTCGAAAATTCGAAAACACATTGGTACGTGGTGGGATTTGATGATAAGCCCTCCCGGTAGGAGGGCAACAGTCCACACCATTGACGGTGGCTTCCATGTGCTCTCTACTTGTGTTGTTAGACACTAATTAGCAACGTCAGTCGTGCACAAGTGCCGATTGCATAGATGGAAACAAATAGCTTGCTAATTGCACTAACTGGACTTCAAGTGCGAAACCAATCGGGCGTGAAAATCATGAATGAATAAAACAAAGCGTGGTAATGATAATTTGAACCGATGATGGCAGCCGGCTTCACTTATCGTAATCAGTATATATAATAAAAATTGTCATAAACTAATACAGCAGTACACACTTCATAATTTATGTAACATTATGGTTTGGCAATATAATCTATCTTACATTCCGAAGCACAAAGGGACTGGGGAAAATAATTTTGATGAATTTGCGGTCACCCAGCCGATGTCAGACCTTTGCGATTATTTCTTAATCTGCACGGTCGCGCCAACCGAACTATAAGATTATTTTTTATTGCTTATTGAGGCAGACGAGCATCTGGCACAACTGCAATGCCGAAGGAAAATCCGTCCCGCTGCCTATTAAGAGGAAAGAGCTCCCTTTTTGTTTTTTTTGTGTTGTCAGTGTACAGGACGGTCTGGACGCTCACCCGATGGTAAGTGATACGCCAAACCATGACAGAGCGGCATTAAAGGAGACCAACAACTGACAGACAGTTATTATCCCCCATCAACGCCGCACTGCGCCCGTCACCCGAGACAACAGATGTTAGGTCTCTCATACCCGGTAATTTCACTAGCTACAGTGCCCTCATCCCGAAACACAAAAGTACATAACACTCCTATTTCATGGGATGATATCTGGCACTGCGGTGGTGCCTACCTAGACGACTCAGTATCGAGTCTACCAACTAGTAAATAAGATATTTATTACTCTTAAATAATACAATTCACCAACTAGTAAAATACAGAGTAAACTTATATTTAAATATTGTGTACGGCACGGCTAAAAGCAATATTTTTTATTAATTTATATTAACACGTAATACTCTATAAAGAGCTCGCTTTCAACCTCGTATACCGAATGACATGTCGTAGTTATTAGGGAGCACCTTGGCTGGGAGAGGTCGATCCATAATTTGCGAGCACATGGAAGGAACGATCACTGGAAACGATTGGTTTAGTGAGTAGTAAAACCCAAGTTTCATAACATGTTGGTTCTGGCGCTGCGCCAACGAGGTGAATGCATCTTATACACAATCTCAACAGGTTGGTGCCAGTGCGCCTGCGCGCTGTACCTATATCTAGGGCGTCTAGGTTCTGATAACACCTAGGACTGCACTCTTAGCTTGTGCGTTGCGCACATAGATGCGCTTCGTTTGTGAACCCCGGACCTCAGGTATTGACCATATTTTCTGGTTGATACTTGTTTAAAAAAATATGTTTGATTTTGACTATTTAAAATGAGATATTTTAGAAATAATTACGTTAACCTTTTAGCATGATGTATTTCATATATTTATTTAATGATTACGAGGTTAGATAAGTAAAAGAGTTTTAAAACGAGAATACAGAAATGCGTTTAAAAGAGAATAGGCAGGTGACTGCTCCTAATTACAGTTACTCTAATATATTGTCTTATTGAAATATCAAAGCGGTTTTTTTAAATTAAATATTCAACATAATCGGTCCGTGCTCAATCTTTGGTAATTACCGCGGCTTGCATGACCTTACTTCCTGAACGTTATGATGCAAGACACTCGCTTGAAATTTTTCCGTTTAGAGAGAAGCACCTAGTAACATTTTTTGAGACGGTTCTCCCCAACGTCAATTCCAGCTGTCCCCCAGCCCCTACTTGACCTGTTTTAGCATTACATAAGTATGCATTGTTGATATTTTTTTGACATCCGAAGCAGATGGATTTCGACTGCTGGATAGGCCCGCGTGGAAATCATTAGGGGAGGCCTTCGATCAGTAATGGACATAATAAGGCTGTAATGATGATGATGATGAGCTCATCTGGTAGAAAGCAAATACGTTTTTGTCGCTGTAAGAAATTCAAAGGTGTTGCGTGAAGTCGGCTAAGCCGCACTGCGCCCGCGTGGACGACTAACGCCTCTACAGCCTATACATGTAGGCTCATGCCCCTCGGTGGGGACGTATGAACTGATGATGAAGTGGATAGACGTGCTCACCGCTAACTTTATGGTAAGTGATACGCCATCCATGCAACCATGGCAACAACTTTCAATAAGACGATGGCTTTCAACTGAGCCATAAACCAATATTATTACGAGCAGAGTAATATTAAATTAAAAAATAAAATCTTAAAGTAAGAATGCCAACGGTAGATTACGTAGCAGCAGGCTATTAAACAACAGTACTCCGGCGAAGTTATCTCCTTTGTGCAGATTATGAGGGAAGAGAGCCCGTGCGCGCTATATAAAGTGTAGGGTGTCTCTTTTTGCTTTTGTGTGGGATTGACACTCAATAAATTACTATATTATTTTAATTATATATATAAGTGTGTGTGTGTTGATTTTATTAAGAAATAATTTAGCAAGAAATTAGGCAGCTTACTTGATAGTTCGTAGATTATGTTGTATGTAGTACAACATTCAACTACAAATAAGGATCATGGGTAGTTGCTACTATAAAGAAAAACTACTATATATTACTTAGTGGCTTGATTCCCTCATGGAATGTAAAAACAACAGGCGTAGCGATAGTTTATAAAAATAGACTGTATTGTTACTTTGTTCGACATTTATCTCTCCTATGTCCTAAAATATCCTATCCTAAATTTTTGGCGTCCTACTGTGTCGACTACGCGTTTTAGAACATCCTCCGGGAGGGTTTACTTTTGTCAATTACACCGGCTCGGTGTGTTTTGGGCGCAGACAAAGCGGTCGCTTTTCGAGAAACGGGCTTTCACGGAATTAGGCTTTCGGGGCTCGAGACTGCGAGTTATTAGAGTCGAGATTTGTTTTGACTTGTTCTCGTCTCATGTCGAAAAAAAAAATATTTAAGTGAAATTTTTAAAAGCCTGCTTATGGATTTCAAATGTTACATTACAAATACAAACAAGTACAAATATAAAGCAAAACAGACTACAAAAACTGTATTTTATCTAAGTCATATTTAGATGGGTTGAGTTTTGATTGTTGCTGATACGGTTTCGTTCGTTTTAATCCCACGGGTAGACCTCGAAAGTGAAATTTGAACCTAAATCATCTTATTGTCTGAAATGAAAAACGATTGCAATTTCTTTAGTTCCGATAAGCCGGCAACTTTAGTTCCGATAAGCCGTCATTGCCGGCTACTCTACTCAGTACAATCAAATCCTTTGTATAATTCAGATACCTAAAAATATAAAAAAAAAATAAGTTATTTGTTTAAAAATTACAACAATTTAGATTATTTTCCAATATTTAGACCTAATTTTAGGCTCATTTTCTTCAAGTGTAATTTGAAAAGTCATCTAAAGCAAAATGTGTTGCGGACCTTGTGGAGGTTGCTGCGGTGGTAGCCCCTGCGGCGGTTGTTGTCCATGTATTACGATATACACGTGCTGTACCAAGATCTGTTGAGTGTCGAGCGCACAGGCCGCCGCAGCGATAACATGGCCGTCTGCAGCGGTTCCTTCGGGGTTGCCATAAAACTACTTCCTTCATCTTCAGAGTGTAGTGTCGTTGTTGTGGAAAAATAAAATAAACTAAACTGACTAGTTCTCGCGAATGAACATTTGTGTTAGACTACTGACCAATTTCTCCATAGCTATGCTGTACCTGGAAAACGAAGGCCTGTGTCCTGCAGAGGGACGTTAAAGGCTCATAATGATGAACATATATTTTGTATTTAGTCGCTGTAGGTATTGGTCGGATAGCTATTTTAGAGACATAGCGGGCGAGTAAGCCTGCATTTAGCGCAATACATTTTAAGAATATGACGCCCGCCTTTACAGTAGGTCCGTCTTATGTAAACAACATATGTTTGTATGTAGGTAGTTTCTTCATATTTTTACATATTATGGTCATGTGAACTTCAGAACAGACTGCGCAAGATCAACCCCTGTACCTCAGTCCAGTGAGACTAGGACACATAAATCTATGCACTTAATAAACTGCATAAGTTTCAGTTTGCTTTGTCTAGTGCGCTCACTACTAAGTGGGTGGAGGGGAGGGAAAGCTCCGATCGATTAGAACTGAAACGACCCCGATCCCAGCTATCAATCTATGCATTGGAGCTCTCATTGTCGACCGATGCAGTTGTGCATCATGAGCGAAATTTCAAAATGGCTGACCAAGTACAAGCTTTGTGCAAGAGCTTCACCGATATTTGGAAATTCTAAGTGTTCTATATTAATCTTGGAAGTGATTAAGTAGCAAAACTGAAAATTGTCAACGATGAGACATCAAAACGAATTTTCGGGTTAGATATATTGATATATTATGCAAATAATATATCTAAGATTGACTTTCTCCCTGTGAAGCCTTAAGGCTGGTTGCAAGGCAATCAGCGGTGAAACTTTTTTCTTTTTTTTGTTATTTATCCCTAAAAAGTCCTTGAGTGGATTTGATGAGTTCAATTGATGATCATCTTTGTATATCTTTCCAGGACGAAGAGTCGCTCGATACCTCGAGGCCTGTGGCGAACATCACCCACCACAGCATCATGTACGCACCCAAATGTCTCGTCATCGTCTCCCGGCAGGATTACATAGACACCTTCAGAGTAAGTGTACTTCTGACGTGCCCGATTTTAGCACTATATAAACCTTCATCTCATCATTTTTCGTTTTGTCAAATCCCAGAGGTGTGTTATAGGAACCTGGACAAATCTGGAGTCAAAAGTGCGGGCAGTGATAGTGAACCGCATTTTTCCTTTTCTTTATGCATCATTGGGATGTTTGCACATCTGGTGATGTTGAGAAGTATGCTATTACACCAAGGGTTCAAGTTTCGATCCTTACAACATCACCGATAGAAACATCATGTATGTAATATGTATGCACGTAAGGTTAGCAAGTGACCACTAGGGTAGACTAGACAGTTATTACGCTGTAATTATGATGATCAAAGTTTTTCTCGTCTTTTAGTTGCCGACTTCTCATCATCATTTCAGTTTAACAGTTTTCTTTAGGACTCCTCAGGCAGCGACTTTAATTATTGATTATTATTATTTGATAGCTGTTACAAATATTTGTTCTTCACTATACATAAAAGAAACTTGAGGAGTTACCCTCGCAATAATCACACGAAATCTTCAACTCTTTTTCAGAACTGCCTCGGCATAATCTACACGGTGTGGGTGGAGAACTTGGGCGTGCCTCTAGAGACGCTGGTGGGCAATCTGCTGGGCTGTGTGTTGGTCCCGCCGGCGGGTGGGCCCCAAGTGCGGTTCAGTATCGGCGCGGGAGACCGCCAGGCTCTGCAGCCGCCGGCCACACCGCCTCTACCGTGCACTGGGACTTCAGTGCATATGTTGCTGCGGTTGCTAGGTGAGTTATAAAGTGGTATATAGGATTGATCAACCAATATTCCTTTTACTTGATGCTGCAGTTATAAGTCTCACCATGGTGAGCTATCCATATACTGTGCTTAAGAAACCAACATCATGAGTAATGCACCCAGGCTCTGGTGCATTACTCATGCTGCTGCGGTTGCTAGGTGAGCTGCACCCTGTCCTATTTGAAAAAAAAAATGCGTTCATAGGCGTCTCTAACCTAGATCACGCCTCTTTGAAGGCACGTGCCTTGAAGTGGGACGCTATAAACTGATGCCTAATCTGCTGTTTCCAGGCATCCACAACGCGGTGACGCTCTGGTGCGCAGTGATGAGTGAGCACAAAGTGCTGCTAGTGTCGCTAGCGGCCGCCCGGCTATCGGCCGCGTGTCGGGCGCTCGCAGCTCTAATGTTTCCGTTTCGTTACGCACACGTCTTCATACCGTTGCTGCCCGCCGGCCTGGCGGAGGTGCTGGCCACGCCGACGCCCTTCCTCATTGGCGTGCACTCTAGTCTGAAGGAGGAGGTCTCCGAGCTGGTTGGTGATTTTACTATTGCATATTTAGGATGAGTTTGTTTGTTTGTACGCGTGTGTAAAGTTTGTGAGTGTGTGCGTGTGTGTTTGTGTGAGTGTGTGTGTTTGTGTGAGTGTGTATGTGTGTGCACATGTCTGTGTGCGCAGGCGTGTGTGCATGCGTGTATGTATGTGTGTGTGCCAATTGGTAAACATTGTATTAAGCATATATTATTGTGCGGATTTAGCGATAATTACTTAATGTTCCCTTATTTTAACTATTGAATATTTATTTTTCAAGAACATGACACGTGTTGTATAATGAACTACAAGAACTAATTTGAATTAACAACATGTTATATCGTAAAGCCTGACCAAAAAAATAAAAAACCTGCTCTGAGGGCGCTATATTAACTATGATTATGGCAACATCTACTATAGTCATACTATTGCAAATTGGCAAGTGTACTTTTTTAGCTAGTGTTTAATTTAATATAAACTATCGCAGAAAGTTAGTTTACCTACTATTTATTTAAATTCGCGGCTAGAAGAAGAATCGACGTTTAAATTTTTTTTAATCACTACAATACAATCTAGGTTTATTTCTTTCTTTTCTAACGACTCAGGAAGGACAGTTAAAATTTACTTTTTAAAGGTTGTTCCTACTACAAGTTTTTTTCAAGTAAATATTTAATTTTTAAAGTATTGTGAAATAAACTTCCTTAAAAGTAAACTATAGGCATTCTGATTCTGATTCTTATTAGGCAGTTTAAAAAAGTACAACTTTATTATTTCAGTATTAGCTTTATTTAATATTTTAATAGCATAAGTCTTCAAAGTCAGAATCCAAATATTCAACAGATTCATATGTTTCATGATCTTCATTGTCTGATTGTTGTGTTTCAATTTCAGATATAACAGATTCATTTCACTATCGTCACCAACATTTATAATACATTTTTCAATTTCTCTGTCAATTACTGGTCCCCTTTGTCTATAATCTTCTTCTATTTTTTGTATGCTCACAACAATTATTCCATGTATCGGCAGTTATATCCTAGAAAAATAATTAAGTCAGTAACTGTATCTAAACAAAATATTTAATATTTATCAGATGAAATGTGATATTTACCTCAAAACAGTTTTTTACAAGCTGCATGAATGTGATATTGTCTAAACCAACATTCTTTGTGGCAACCTTCCCTTTTACTATGCCCCATATCATCTCAATAGGATTGAGGTCACAATGATAAGGAGGCAGTCTTACTATTTTAATAATATAATACATAATCCTGTACTAAATGATCTATTTCATATATTGGGTCAGGTTTTTTTGTTTTACTATAACCATTAGCATACTTTTGGTAGCATTGGTAGGGTAGGCAATATTATTTGATGAAAGCCAGTCTGTAATTTCTTTTTTTCTATTTATCATGCTCGGTGGCTTGTTGATTTGGCTAGAATGATATCTAGCGTTGTCCATGACTATACAGGTAGGTTCATGCAAATTGGGTATTAATTTATCCAATACCCATTTCTTAAAATTAACTGTATTCATGGCGTCATGGAAATCTTCTTTTTTTCTTTGTCATTATAAATTAATATAGCATTAGGGACGAACCCAGTCTTGCCACCACAATGGACAATGACATATCTTTTGCCTTTAGCCACAGATTTAGATCCACCAGGCTCATTTTCACTTTGCCAGCATTTAGCATGATTATGATATGAGCGAAGTACGAATATAACTTTCATCAAGGTATACAATTGGCATACCACTCTTCCTTACATCTTTGATTTCTTGTAGATATCTATCCCTACATGCTACTATATCATACCGCTCCATAAAAATTGTCCTTTGATTTCTACATTTTTTAAATTTATAACCTAATTTGTGTAACAGTAAACAAGGAGATTCCCTGCCACCAACAAAATTTATTGATTCTTTCAGAGCTGCAAGCAACCGCTTCAAACTCGGTACTTCTTTTCGGACGGCATAAAATTCTTGTAATTTATGCCTAATTGCACAGAGATCGAAATCATCCAAATTGATTTTCTTTTTTGTTTTAGGTTTATTTTTATTGGGTGTAGTAAATACAACTGAGGTCTGACCTTCTCTTCGTATTTTCATTACGGACGATCGGGATATACCTATAAAAAAAAAAAACAGAACTTTTAAATTAAAAATTAGTCACAAATTAGCCAATTCATATTGGACGTAGTATATGAGGTACCTACCGGTCATGTTGACAACAAGGTCCGTGATGTTGTTTAGAGGAATAGAGTCAATTCCTTCAGACCTTCTTTCTGACAAGTAATTATTTATATTATAAATAACTTTTCTTAACTGGCTTTTAATAGTTTTTGGCATTTTAACGCTGAAATAACTCACTTAACCAAGAAATACACCACGCACAATCGACAACACACTTTGACAGATGACAATAATGACATCTCTTATAGATGGTTGCCAGTTGAAGAAATTAGTTCCAATAGTTTTCCGCAATATGGCGAGGTTTTTTATTTTATTGGTCAGGCTATACATATAATTTGTAATGACATTGACACGTAACTTCTTCCTCAAACTATCGTAGTCTACTGCTAAACATAGGTTCTCCAACTCAGCCAGATATCCAGTCTACCGATTTTCTCATCCATCTCCACGTCGCAAATCGACGGTAGAGCCTCCTACGCATGCGAGCTCAACTAGCTGCTTGTTATTCCAGCTGGACGTAATCGTGCGGACCTGGACGTGGTTCGCTCACATGCCGGGCGGTGTAAGCGTGCAGTACCGATGGGTCGGGCGCTGGATACCCTCCAAGCGCCCTGGCATTGGTGCTGCAGCCAGAACTGCGCAGTGCGGACGCGGCCTTCGCCCCCCGGCCGGCCCGCGCCTCGGCCCCCCATATGTTGGATAGAGATCCGGGCGGTGTTTATGCGGCCCTCGCTGATCTGCTGCAGGGATATAGGTTGTAACATCTCTAAATATTTAATGCTCCACATGGATCATATTTCTTGTAGCAGTTACAGAATACAGGTGTATTTTGACTTTTGTGCACTACTAATACTATATAACAGCACCATCAATATATGATGTTCGCCTCATTTCAAGAAGAAGACCTGGATAGATAGCTCGAGATCAGGTAAGAAAGAAAGAAAGAAACCCAGACCGCGCCCTCGCCCCATACATGTTGGATAACGAGATCCGGCGGTGTATAGGTTCGTACACTCGCAATGATGCAGTTCTTCTACGAATAGTTTATACGAATCATATTTACTGCAACAGCTACAGAAATACAGGTGTCTAGACCTTTTTTGCACGATATATATATTAGACAGAGGTATACATGAACATGGTTGATTAAGCTGCCGCTAGGTTCGAAAACCGACGCATCATAGAACACTGCAATGCTTGCCATGGTAGGCATCACTACAGCTATGATGTTTGCTTACTTCTATGTTGAAGAAGAGACTTGGTAATACAGCTCTAGTTGTATGCTGGACATTCTGTTGCAAGGTGGCAGGTTAATGAACACTCGCTATGATGCGACATTTCTACTTTGTCCATACTAGATTAGAGGATTGTTGGGTGGGGAAAAATAAGCATTGCGGCAGCCAATTGTGCTCGCCCTATGAAGAAGAAGACTTGGAAATACGGCTCGCGTTTAGGTTAGTAAGGTGTCGGGATATAAGCCGACCTAACCTACTCCAGGCGGCGGTTTAAAATGGTAATTGTATATTAGAATTAACTGATTTATAGTGTTACCAATTAAAATCTACCATAAAACAGGACGAAAATTTTACGATTGAGACACAATAACGATCTTATAAGGGCATTTTAAAATTAGCGGGCCCAGGTCTGTCGCCACCACAGACATCAGAATATACATTAGACTGGACAAACCGCCAAGTTTATAGGCAGTCCCAGTGTCGCAATTTCTTTCGGTTCTTACCTGTGAAAAGTTATTATATTTCTTGTAAATTACTGATTCATTGCGATGATGGCATGTTACAATGCACAGGATGGCATTTTGGAAAAAACTGTAATTTCTTCTAATATTCGTGCGTCTTGAATCGTCTCACAGAGCGTAAACTGGTAGCCAGTGTATGCTCGTTGAGCTTACAGTTGTCGCATTTTAAACGCGGTTTGCCACATCTCCTGTATTGGGAAATCTGTGGTCGCTACAGTGGAAGCTTGATGATTATAATGACTATTATTTAACCATTTGGTATTTATTATGTTCAGGCACTGTCTTACAATCATCCGCATACACCATCTCCGTGCTGACATTCCACAGCTGGTTTTCTCGGCGGCGAGGGCTGGCCGGGTGTCCCTTCGCTACAAGGCTGCTCGACTCCATGTTCTTCAATGGCCTGGTCGCAGAACGAGGCCCGCCTTGGCGACCCACTGATATATGGGACGATCTTGTGCAGTAAGTATTACAGATCAATTTTTAATTAAGCTTGAGAGTTTGGTCGAGTAGACGAGTTCTGGAGTAAGACCATGACTTGGCAAGTGTAGCGTAGGACGCTAACGGCCCGATGGACCGACGACTCGCTAAAGGTGCAAGATTAGAGGTGGGATGAGAAAGCAGATTACCGGAATATTTAGAAAGAAAGGCTCACTGATATACTTGCGCAGAAGAAGAAAATGATATTGACGCACGACACGTCTTCTTCCCGTGCGGTATTGGTCGGTCGCCGTATCGTGTAGTCAGTCGCGCAAGTGACGACAGTGAGAGGATTAAATAGCTTATCTGAATAGTTCATGATATATTTTTTACAGAAATCTACCGGAACAGCTACGCCTAGAGTCCCTGAATCCAGAACTAGAACTGCAGCATATACAAGAGCTGGCGATGCAGTTGCATCTCAACGAAAATCCAGCCCCAGGTATAGTTCACTCTGTCTTATTTCCTCAATTAAGTTTTTATAAAATATAATTTGAATTTCCGCTACTGCTGGCCGCAATAGTTTATACGTATCTTCGAGACATGCATTCATTGATTTTTATTGTCTCAAAAGTTAATTGCTTAATTATAAAATAATAAAAACAGTAAATAAGTAGCCACGATCACTTATGAAAAGTACCATCACTTTAAATATAGTTATGTGCTTAGTGTGCGGATACATTGAACTTACAAATTAATATGGAATTTAAAAGTTACCTACATTATTTTGAGTTTCGCCACCATTGCGACATCGCGCTCACAATGTTTGACTTGTTCCTTCAAAACATGGTGTTCACATTATAATTCGCTAATAATCATGTAAATTAACAAATACAGTCTCGAGCTACTACTTTATGCAACTGGATACGTGTTTAATTTGTTGTCATCGATGTACGAGTATTTATTTCTTAAGTATATTTATTCAGATTTACCATTTTTTTTTAAATTATACGTTGTACAGGACGAACTAAACGCTCACTGATGGTAAGTGATACGCTGTCCATAACAGCGGCATTGAAGGAGACCAACAACTGATAGATACTGCGTTTCTTGTTGGATTCTTCTCAGTAGCAAACTACCGCCCGAACCAGTGGTAGCTTCATTTGACAGTCATAAGTGGTGCTGTAAGGGCTCTCTTCAACCTATCGCAGTCCACTGCTGGACATAAGTATCCCATTTTGCGCCAGATATCCGGTCCTCGCTTTTCTCATCCAGCTCCCACCAGCGACCTTCCGCAAGTCGTCGTCAAGTTCCTTCTGTAAGGGCCTAAACTGAATAACACTTTTCATTTTTATTTTTTCATTATTCTCCGTTAATGCGTATGCGCCGACCACACAGACACAGATGGATGTTAAGTCTCTTATACCGGTAATTCGGTTGCCAAGGTTGAAATCCACACCCTGACACATAGTGTGTTTGCAGGCGTACCAGCAGCGTATATTGAGGCCACCGGAGGGCGCGTCCGCCGCTACACCAGCCGCCTTGCCGATTTGGACGCCGCCCGCGTCCGGAAGTCATTGAAGAGGTCACGGAGGAACGCTAACAATCCTAAGTAAGTTCTTATACCGTTAGGCATTATTTTACTACTGATTGCTGTGTTTAGGGTTCCGTAACTCAAAGTAGCGTGAGACAGTTCGTGAAAAGACATGGACGGTGGGTCTATTTTGTATCACTCGTTGTCTGTCTGTCTTTCAACACACACTTTTATTTGTAGGTATTATAGCATACAAAAAAAAAAAACAGTGAAGGAGCTGTGAAAGTTCATCATCATTCTCATGACGATTCAAAAGTGTCATTTAATGATTATTTGAATAAACATTTTTGAGGGCGACGACCAGACTAGGGCCTAAGCACCTGGCAAAATCACGCATCGATGTAACCAAAGTTTAGACCAAGACAGCTCAAGGGCAGTTCCTTCGATGAATAAACCAAGAGTATTGGGTCAGGTTAACGGCGTTGCGTCGGCTACAGCCGCATAGTTCCCCCGCGCGCCCTCGGGCGCTGCCGACTTGGACAGATGCTGCTCACCAACTCCAAGCGAAGACTCGAGGTACGATTATATTATTCACAGCGCCATCTAGCCTTAGACTCTCTCTCTCTCTTCAACCTATCGCAGTCCTGCTGGACATAGGTCTCCCCCATTTGCGCCAGATATCCCGCTTTTCTCATTCAGCTTCGCGACGCCAGCAAGTCGTCGGTCCATCGGGCCTTAGACTAAGCGCCAGTAATGTGGGTTGTAAATAACGGATAAACATACTTGTATATTTTTTTTAATACATACATGTTATAAAGAAATGCCCAGACCAATACAAACTGACATGTTCATGCACAAGTGTTAGTTCTGTGTATCGAACTCCGGAACGCTTGGTGTCGACGTCTCAACCATAATAACATATCCTATTATTTCATAGGTTAAATTGTCATAGGTTCAAGTAGGTTAACTCGTAGGAGTCCAAAAGCTAGATATTAAATAATGGAATAAGTATGTATCATCCTATCTATTGTTAATAGTATGCATATACAAAAAAATACGAACTAAGTCATTTATCAGTTATTTAGTACTGATAGTATCAGCTCCTTGCCTTAATTTGGGCTAGATGGCACTGTGTCCAATATCTATGGATATTTATTTATTACTTGATAAAACTCCTTATGTAAACACCCCATATTTGTACATATCAGTGGTCCGTGGTGCGTGTCGGCCATCTTCGAGAGCCGATATGCGGACGCTCGGAAGTCGTTCCCAGCGGTACTGAGGCGTTAAGGCCCGGCCGCGAGGGCTGCGCTTACAGGCTGCGTTGGCTAGACGGCTGCCAGCGCCCAAACCTTTACACCATCACAGTTCGAGCTGGTTGTCAGGTAATACGTTTTCTTTAATAGCTTATTTGAACTGCATGAAAGGATCTAGACCGGGGATTCGCAAAGACCACAAGGGGTCGACATAAATGAAAAATAACACTTTCACTCTATAGCAGCTGTTTTAAATTAGCGGACCATTACAAAAAATCTTTACTATTAATTAGCTGATATTCCAAACACTATTGAAAATGTATTGTGTTGGTTGAGTATAGCAAGATTGGTTTATTTTAGTTATTTTCATAGTATAATGTCATATGGTCTTCTGTTGTGGGGCTCAGCTGCTGATATTAACACTATATTTGTACTTCAAAAAAGAGCCATCCGAGCCATTTATAACCTTAGACCACGTGATTCACTTCGGGAAGTATTTAAAACAATCGATATTTTGACAGTAGCGTCCCAATACATTTACCATAATCTAGTTTATGTCCACAAAAATCTTCATTTGTTTGAAAAAAATTGTGATGTACATAACTTTAATAGGAACAAAAACAAACTTGTTGTCCAAATCTTAGACTAAGTAAAGTAGGAAATCATTTGTTGGAAGAGGCGTAACATTCTTTAATAAAATACCACAAAATCTTGCCGAATTGCCTTTCCACCAGTTTAAATTAAAGATTAAAAAAACCCCCATGAAAAAAGGTTACTATACAATAGAAGAATATTTATCGGATAAAGATGTGTGCCAGTTTCGCGCTAGTGTGCGCTTAGTGTTCCAGTTACAAAATCTTTGTGATAAATTATTGTAAAGCTATGTGTAGGTAAATGACAAAACTCTGTAACCACTGATATAAAAAGATTAAAAGAGTAACTCGAGTTTCTTGCCGGCTCTTCTCGAAGATCTTACTTATTCCGAACCGGTGGTAGATACACAAAGAAATATGATAATAATAATAATTGACGATTCAAAAGTATCTGTAACAGATTTATTTGAATAAAGATTTTTTTCTTTCTTTCTTTCTTTCTTATGCAACTCCGGCGGTAAAGTGTCCAAAGTAGGTAATGTGGCCATGGGGATCCGAGGTAAGTTCGTTTTGGAAAAGGGATCACTTACCAAAAATAGTTTGGGGATCCCTGATCGAGACTAGTCTAGAGTAAGACCTACCCAAGACCATCATCACCATAACAAGTCGTTTTCGGCGGTGCTAAGGACCTTAAGGGCCCCGGCCGCTAGGGCTGCTCTTACAGCTGCGTTGGCTAGACGGCTGCCAGCGCCCAAACACCCTTTGCACCATTACCAGTTTGAGCTGGTTGTCAGGTAATACGTTAGCTTTATTTAATAGACCGTTTGAACTGGTACAAGGGATATAGACTAGGGTAAGACTTTTTTAAGATAATAATTTATAAAGTCCTTAATACGGTTCCGGCGCAAATATTGCCATTATATTTTGAACTTTATGGTATCATGTGAGGTCCAATAATAACTTAACTCTCTTCAGCGTCGAGGGGCTCGAAACGTAGAGTGAGCTTGACGCAAGCTACCTCGGTGCTTTCGTCCAATATAAAAGCCGTAGCGTCGTATGATCCGTATATACTGTTTTCGGGCAACTCCGTGTAGTCAAAAATGAACTTTTCTATCTTGTGATCACCCTGTGAAAATAAAATCAAGTATTGGATTTTCCAAGGAATTCTTTTGAAAGTTTTAAAATTTACGTACATCTTAAAGAACTAATTAACTGTACCTTTGCAATGGGACAAATGGGCAAATCGAGGCCGGACTGCACAAATATTTCTTCCAAGTTGGATTTGGCGTATTTCTCTATGAAATGGCAGAAGCTGGCGTCGGTGAGTGAGTTGTATGGCTTGCACCCGCCGTCGACGTGTTTGCAAACGTCTACGCGAAGCTACAAGTGTAATTGACAAGTATAAGTTTGAGATAACTACTTTTCGACTGTTGCGTCACTGCACCGATACTGTACACCGCTCTCTTTAAGGCTGAGAGCCATTAGCGCTCATCTATTGCCAGGTGAAGCTGAAAAGGAAATCTGCACCCAACAGCAGTAGTCAGCTAGATAGTTGCGTTTAAAAACTGCTAATCACTAATTAACTTTACTAGCATATTCAAACCTTAAAATTTTCGAGAAAAACTTATTTTTATTGTATGTAAAGCGGAATGAAAAATTTTATTTTCTTCCTATGTAGCATATAATCTCTTATATATAGGTTTCTGTTATCTTATCGGTCTTTCAAATCCTGAAACTTGGAAGACTAATATTTTTTTGCGTTGTAGCTGCCGATGGCTTTCAAAACTTCACTAAAATATGGAGTGATTGTCAAATTTAATCTATAAATTTATATCACATGTAGGAACTCGTACAAAAACACAATTATTTTAAAACCTGATACCTACTGCATAAGAAAAGTCAAGATCCTTAGAAAATCGCAGCCAGCCGTAGAAGCCGTCTTGGGTGCGGTTCACCTTGCTCCTGTTGATGTCGATTTGGAACAAGTAGTCATCGGAGTCCTCACATTTCTTTATGTGAAGCACAAACCAGCGTCCTTTGCCCTGAAATTAATATCTTTCAAGTATTATATGTGTGACAGATTACATTCCTTCATGTTATTATAAGAAACACTTAGTTTCTTACAATTGCCTGAAGGAAAGTAATCTTATATGATCACTCGTCAATAAAAATAATCAAACGCCTGATTTTTTAAAATTAATTCTAATTTAATTTGGTTAGCCAATATACAATGGTTAGAAACATAATCATTAATTTATATGGAAATGTAAAGGAGTTACTCAATACATTGTTTTACAAAAGCAATGTAACTTATTTTTGTTTTTATGATAATCGTGAATTGCTCACTATCATCAAATTGGGGGCCGGATTGCTAAAGCCTAAAATACTTATAAACGAAAAACTAAACAAAAATAACACAGTTATTTTTAACATGATGGATGATATAGTTGTGCCATTATAACAATAAGAGTCGTTATATAAAAATACACTCAATAGGCCTTTAATGTCGTTTAGATCGATGATAACGGGGAAATATTTTTATTATGCGTCTGCCTATTTATTTATATTACTTTGTTGTAGTCAACATTGTAATCAGATCGTGATTAAACTTTTATGTCAGGTGATATCTAATTGACATAAAGTGGAAGTTATGGGACGCTCAACATAGTTGTACTTCATCATCAGCTCATATATGTTCTCACTAAGGGGCAAGAGCCCACCCGTTAAGGGTGTATAGGCCTTAGTCGTCCACGCAGGCCCAGTGTGGATTGGCCGACTTCGTAGGCGTGCGAAGGTTTCCTCACGATGCGTTCCTTCACAGTGAGGGCGTCGTACAAATAATTTCGAAAATTGGAAAAAACATTGGCACTTGGCGGTATTTGAACCTACGCTCGCCCGATCGGACGGCAAAAATCCACACCATTAAGCCACCGACGCTCTTATTATTATTATTTGAGTGTCTGAGCGCTATTCAGGCTTTTCTGTAGTCACCTCGCCTATAAGAGCTTATGTGACTCGCTCCTCTTGTAGAGTTCCTCTAAAAGTTTGGGCACTCCTCAGGAAACTCAGAATCCTGCCCAAAGAATGTGCAGGTAGGGGAATTTGTGCCTCCACTTAATTGGTGACACACATAGGGTTGCCAACTATACCAGTTTTAACCAGTATAATACTGTTTTTCTGTAAGTTATACTTATTAAAATGTTATAGTTATTACTCATTTAGAAAAATAAAGCAAACGAAATTCTGATTTCAGTATGCTAGCACATCATCATGTGGTAAACTTCAACGCTCACGCAATAACAAAAAATGAGTTCCTCATTTTTAGAAAAATTTTTCCATTGCAAATAGTAAATTGTGTGAGAAGTTCTAATAAAAATTCATTGAAAACAATAAATAAATTAAAATACTGTTCATTTTTATTTAAATACTGTTTAATTTTTTTCACAGACTTAACGATTCTTTACTTCTTGTAAAATAAAGTTGGCAAGCCCAGACACAACGTGAAGGGTTTTTATCTTTAGAGGCCGTGCTATCACTACGGACGGCTCTTCCACGTTTACGTTATAACGTTAGCCCGGGCTACTATCATAAAAAATGGTAGCAGTTTTCCATTCAAAATTCCACATTAGGCCCACTTCGGGGATAGGGCCTATTCTCCCCATAGTAATTCTGTGTGGTAATCCCTGGAATGAGACGTTGCAGACTTTTGAAATGTGGTGAAAATCATCTTGCATATTTCCAGCTGTTTAGTTTAAAGGTTTTGAAACGTATAGGTTGACGGGACTTTTATAGACTAAATAAAATGCATTGACTATCTTTTCTGACAACATGGCTAGTGGCAAAATAGCTGGTGGCCAAATAAATTGAATCGAAAAAATTGAAACTACTTGGGGTAGATTGACTTTAATTAATAGTCAGTAGAGTTCAATGTACCTTATCAAGCTTTAGAAAGGGTTCTTTGTTAGCCAGCTAGACATAACTGAGCCATATTTTTGCTTACTCGTCTAAGCCCAAGTTAATGTTAGCATCGCTTCCGAAATTTTGAGCTATTACTCGGTAGTGGGACTTTCTCAGTACAAATGGACATTTTCAACACTAGGGGAGTTCTGAAGTATCTCTTGTATCCAATCACACAATTCGAAATCAAACATAGGTTTGTGATGTCGGTTGACTGTGTGTTTTTATCTTTCGCCATTTGTATGGGGCAATTATTATTGTATAAAGTTCATGACGGGGTTTCACCCGTTTATTTTGAGGAGGGCGCTAGGATCTGCGGCACAGTCTTTTACTATACCCGGACACTACGCACATGTTTGGATTGATATGGGTGTATCAAATTTTTTAATGTTTGTTTTAAAAAAATCTCTTGATAAAAGGTCATTAAAATGTTTGACCGCTTTTTACTACAAGATTCCTTATTCAATTAGGGCTAGAATGACGGTGTTTATTTATCTATTTTAAACTTTAATGCACACTACATAAAGTGTACAAAGGCGAACTTAATGCCTAGTGGCATTCTCTACTAGTTGATCTTTGGGCATACAGAAAGAGAACAAAATGGTGCGGCGAGATGAAAAATAATTGAAACAATAGCAAAATAAAGGTTTAAATAAATACATATATGCATGCTCAAATATAATTATCAGTAATATGAAAAGAAATATGTAAATAATATTAATGTATTATTATTTATGATAAAGTTGTATTTTCCTGTAATTAAACATCACAAATACATTTAACGTGTTTATTGAACATCCGTTATAGTGACTACTTTTCTTCACCGCACACTTCGTCTGTCTCGTAAAATTCCACATGTATGACGAGGCAGGCCACCTCCTCCTTTCCATCCAATATGTACACGGTCGCAGTGAAGCTTCCATACACCGCCTGAAGTGGCAGCTCGCAATAGTCCATTATATATTCTTTGACGGTATAATGGCCCTGGAAATTATAATAAATTGAACACAGTTTCATTTACAAGTAATTTAGCAAGTTTTAAATTATATATAAAACATCCATTTTCATGTACATACATGATTGTTCTGCCCGGTGATTGAACACAGACCCTTTGTATAACGGCTGACTTCACCCCATTCATGGGTCGTACACACACACACACACACGCACGCACGCTCGAGCACACACATACACACACGCACGCTCGAGCACACACACACACGCACGCGCACACACAAACACACATATATTACCTCTTCAACAGGGAACTTATACTCTAAACCCGCCAACTCGAAAGCATGCATCATATTGGACTCAGCGTACTTCGTGCAAAAGTTGACGAAACTGTCATCGCTCAGTATCTGGTAATCCTTGCATCCGCCGTCGACGTTCTTGCATATATCTACTCGTATCTGCAAATGACAAGTTCAAATGGTTAGATGAAATCTTGTAAAAAAAATAAGATAGAAGATAATAACATAATTTCTTTTTTATCCCTAAGAAGTACCACGAGCACGGCATGCTCTATTGCCCGCTGAGTGTTTTTGAAGTCGTAAAACAACCCCACAGTCAGTGTCCATATCTCATAGGACACTGACTGTGGTAGAGCGCATAGCTGTATCCATTATTGAGTTTCTTGCTGGATTCTTCTCAGTGGATAACTGCAGTCTGAACCAGTGGTAGCTTCAATTGACATTCATAAGTGTTCTGTATTGACATAAATTGAATAAAGACATTTTGATTTGATTTGATGTCATTTTACCTTCTTAAGCGTCGGTGGCTCAGTGAATGGATTGATTCTTTCCGATCTGGAGGGTGCAGGTTTAAGTACCGCCACGTACCAATTTATTTTCGAAATTTAATGTACGTTTTCCGACGCTCTTACGGTAAAGGAAAACATCGTGAGAAAACCTGCGCATGCCTGCTAAGAGATTCAAGTGTGTACGTGAAGACGGCCAATCCGTACTAGGCCCGCGTGGACGACTAGGCCTATACACACTTTATGGGTAGGTTGGAGCCCCTCGGTGGGGACGTTTAATGAGCTGGTGATGATGATAAGTCTACTTAAATGATTACTAGTTGTATTGAGACTAAAAAAATGATAATAAGAACGTACGCCCATATTGTCGTGCAGCGGTTTCGCCAAATCTATGTTGGCGTTGAAGCAGTCGTGTGTCCGGTTGTGTTTTTTCCGCTGCACCGTGACTTGCTGCTCGTATTTATCCGCATTGGGGCAGTGGTTAAAGTTGATCACTTTCCATCTGCCGTCGCCCTGGCCACACAAATAAAATGGGTAAATTGGGGTTTCATAACCCAGCCTTAATAGAGGGGTTTAGGCATTCGGGTTTTCCAAATTTGCATATATTAAAAGTCCATACGAACAAAAGAAAAGTTGTCACGCCAAAATGACATTATCAGCCTATAACTTCCCATTGACGGGCATAGGCCTTCCTACGCGCAATATGTTTAGGCTGTAACACACAAACCGGCACTAATGGGTCTTGAAAAATATCCTAAAGTGTTTTCGGTAGAACGGATTTCTCCGGTCTTCGGAAATAAGAAACCTCGAAATTGTATAGTTGCTTGACTCAGGCACTCGATAACCGAATGTGCTACTCTATAAGATCGGAAAATATGGCAATAGTATATTTCTCACTATCATTTGATCACCGGCTTGGCTGTGAACTTGTAAAATGTCACCGTAACACAGTAGAAAACAAGGAATTATGACTTTGTACATTTTCACATATGGTTTCGCGGAATGCGACAATAAATGCAGTACATCTGTTAAATATGCTATTTTATCGTGCCAATGTGCAATTTGATTGTATCTGTGCATGATGTTGAGTGAACCTCGCTAATGATACCTCTACACGCGGTATATCACGCGAATTTGTTGTCAGTGATCGTTATTATGACACTCATTGTTTTTTTTACCCTTTTGTAATATAAATGACATGATCGTAGGCGTATGTGTGATTGTTGGGTCTATTAAACAAAAAAAAACTTGGTTGTATATAAATCGATCGAGGAATGACTTTTAATCTACCTTATCAATGGCGTCATCTTGTATTTTTTTAAATATTTAGTAAATTAGTTTTGTTAATTAATTAGTGATCAATCAGACAACTCACCTAATGGAAGCTCCGTATGCTTAGTAGTGCCGAGTGTCCATTGGTGACGTTATCAATTCATATCAGGTGAAACGTCATTCGCTCATTTGCCTTTCACTCTTTCTCTTTTCAACTTATCGCAGACCACAGCTGGACGTAGCTTTCCCCCATTCTGCACTGAATATCTCGGTTATTCGCTTTGCTCATCCAGCCTTCACCAGTGACCCTATTTTGTTGTCGGTGCATCTGGCTGGTGGAGCAATCCGTTTGCAAGTCGAGGTTCAAAAGCGTAGCGTCCTACTCTACGCTTGCCATGACGCGGTCTCCATTCCAGAACTCGTCTGCTTCAACGGCCACTGGTCCTGCGACATAATCGGTCCACTATCCTAATCTGACTAGTCAAACACTAAAATTAATTGTAATATGCTCGTTACAGATTGATGAACTGCGCGCTCCAATCAGCGACCGCTTTGGACGAGCACGCTATCGCGGCGGCCATGCTGCCGCTGGCAACGGCCTACTGTCGCAAATTGTGCACAGGCGTCATCCAGTACGCCTATATGTGTATACAGGTATGACCTATCCTAGTCTACTGATATAAGTGTGGGAGACCGGAGTTATCCCGCGACTTCACAGAAAATACGCATCTTATAAATTACCGGAATATCTTAAACCGAGATGGGTTTGTTCTTGTTTCAGAAACTGAAATATAGAGATCTCTATGTTAGATTCGGACTTTTTTGAAGTTCGTTGGAATAAGAAAACTTTGTTTATAACAGGACCATCCAGTGTGGACTAGCCAGCAATTCTGGGAGGCGGCTTTCTACGAGGATGTGCAGAAGGACATCAAGGCGTTGTACTTACCGAGCCCCACCCACCACCCCAGGGTGCCGAGTCCGAGGTGAACAACTCTTATTGTCATAGGGTGTTAGATTACTTTGGCATTAGCCAGTCTATTCAAATCAGTTCAGTGTTCCAAATACAGTAGTGTTATGGTGTTCTTCTCAGGGTGTTGATCTCAACCTCAATGAAGGGTTGAAACACGATGGTAAATTGTATATATTAACAGTAAATACACAACAGTACATGGGTTGCAGGGTAATATTAAATAACACTTGGGATTTTTTTCATATTATAAGTTTACATGACTGATGTACACTCACCTGATGGTAAGTGATACGCCTGACCATGACAGAGCGGCATTGAAGGAGACCAACAACTGATAAACAGTTATTATCCTTCATCAATGCCGCATTGCGCCCGACACCCGAGACAATAGCTACAGTGTCCTAATCCCGAAACACAAAAATGCGTAACACTCATGTTTCACGGGACGATATTTAGCACTGCGGTGGTAACTACCTAGACGACTCAGTATCTAGTCTACCACCTGGTATACTTCTTGACTTGGTATGGACGGAAAGAAGTAAGCGAAGCACGCGCGTGGCGTGGGTTGTTACCTGTGGCGTAAGAGAGATGGCGATAGTGAGAACTTTGGGCATATACGTCATGGTAGGCACGCTCCGTTGCAAGCGTTAACGCAATGTTGCTGAACTTGTGGGATCTTCCACCAAACCCACTAGCCGCTCCGTCATCGTGTTCTATATATTATTCTTCTTCTCAGCCGTACACTCTCTCAGAGTGGTCGTGGTTATGTCTCGGTCAGTGTTAGTGGTATGGTCGCTCTCGTGATGTGTCGCCATGCATCTATATTCTTGGCGGAGTGTGAGCACTCGTTTATACTTTTTCCGTGTTGGACTTGATGAGATCCGTCCATCTAGTCGCAGTGCGCCCACGAGGTTTGTCTTAAACTTTGCCTTGAACAACTAATCTTTTAATTGAGTCCTCGTCTCGACTAATATGCCCGAAGAACATATTATACATTATATGTATGTCATATTACATATAAAGTGAACATTATTGTATTGTAGCAGCTCGTCATTCCACGATGACGATGAGTACGTGTCGCTGATGAAGGCGCAGGAGCCGAGCGCGCTGGAGATCGCCGCGGAGCAGATGAGGCTGTGGCCCACTTTGCCACCGGGTAAGGAAATAAAGACTTTGTTTACCCACAATTGCACACAACAGAGCGACGATGCTCATTGGTGTGGACTAGTGTTGACAGGTGTCCCGATTTTCGCAGGACTGCCCGATTTTCAGGGGTTAGCGGACGCGTCCCGATTTGGACGCTAAATGTCCCGATTAATCACAAAATTAAATAGTTATATCTCTTTTCAGTGTAATACCAATTCATAATCCGATAAGAATTTATCCTGGTCAACCATATTGAAATTGAACCAAGAGTTAGAAACCCCTAATTTTTGTTCGCTGCCCCGATCCAAAACCTAAAATCCCGATTTTTTGACGTCATGTACCGATTTAAAACAAATCGAATCTGGCAACACTGGTATGGACTGTTGCCTTCCGATCCAGAAGGTGCCGGTTTAAATCCCGACTCGTACGTAATGTCTTTTCGAATGTTCTAAATTATATGTACGTTCTACACCTTTTACGGTTACGCTCATAGCCCTCGGTGGAGATGTATAATGATTAATGAGCCAATGATGATGACACAGCATTTAATTAGTAAAAAGTAGCGCTGTGGATCTGTCTGTCAACATACTTTTCGTATATTATAATCTATCGTCACCAAACCACCCTGAGCCATCACGAGGACTTCCATTACACGCTTACAGAGAAACAGAAGGAGGTGATAGCAAGCGAGGAGTCGACGCTGTACAGCCAGGCGATTCACTACGCGAACCGCATGGTTTACCTGTTGTTGCCGCTGGAGGGCGCCGGCCGCCGCGCCGATGCCCGCCCGGACGATGACCGTGCCAGTAACAGCATTACCAACAGGTAAGGGCAATGTTTTCACGACCCATTTGGTGTTGCGGTGTAGTGTGTGACGCGCCTCTCCACACATAGATAGTTGTAAGTTATATAAGCATAGTCATAAGCAATTGGAGACATTATTATTACATCGTCATTCAACCAAGTACTCTTTTATTTACATCAACTGGTCACAACCTTACAGCGGTTGAGAGGTCGACTGTAACACTAAGGGTTCCGGGTTCGATCTCCGGGTAGAACAAACATTTGTGTGCATGAACATGTCTGTTTGTAATGGTCTGGGTGTTTTCTATGTATAATATGTATGTATTTACATAAAATAAGTTTATATGTATGTTTATCAGTTGTTAAGTACCCATAATACAGGCTTCACGCTTAACTTGGGGCTGGCTGGGCGCTGTGTGAATGTCAGTGGATATTTATTTATTATGTCTCCTCGACGGGCTTGATTGGTTCGGCGAACTCGGTAAGCTCGATTAGATAGATGGGCTTGGAGAGCTCGACGAACTCGCTGGGCTAGGCGCTAAGCTAAACAATTACCTAGATGCACAAAGTTTCCGCGGCAAAATTATGCCCATTCGTCAGTTGAACAAAATTTTCATTCATAATCACGTTGCTCGCTACATGTCATACTGACATTGTTGTATGCTCGTGCTTTTAATGACGCCTTAAGATCAAAATTTTCATTCATACGTCACGTTATTCACTACATGTCATACTGACATTGTAGTATGCTCGTGCTTTTAGTGACGCCTTAAGATCAAAATTTTAATGAATAATTTAATGTCATAAATATAACATCTCTCTTCAACCTATTGCAGTCCACTGCTGGACATAGGTCTCCCCCATTTTGCGCCAGACTTCCCGGTCCTCCGCTTTTCTCATCCAGCTTCCACCAGCGACCTTTCGCAAGTCGTCGGTCCATCGGGCCGGAGGAATATAACATGTGTCAACGTATTTATCGAGCGGATGTCCGGGCCGTTTTTGGTTGATATTTCCTCGTGATTGTGCATCTAAATAGTTTACTGATCATCTAAGGTTAGACGGGACTGATTATTCGACAAAATTATTAAATTTGTGCGGGGCCAGCAAATTTTCAATAACACATTGTTATAGTGTAGCAGAATCGGATAGCGCGGACGCGGAGTCCGGGTTCGAGGAGGCGGACCCGGGCGAGGCGGGCAACAACGTCATCAAAATGGTCTCCAGATTTGTTGATAAGGTAATCACCTTTTTATGGTTTATATTTGAATTGGAAGAGTGTCAACGTCGCCCTTACCAAAATAAAAAAGTAATCTATATTAAACTTGTCAAGTCGTGCAATAAATTGAAGTTTAATTTCTAAGTCGAATAATTGTATTATTTTATTGAATAAAACTGCCTTCGTGGTCTAGTGGTCTGAGCGCTGGTTTATATCGCGGCGTGATACGGGTCATAGTGTAGTGTGTGACACACCTCTCCACACATACGTAATATTAGTGTTAGTATATAAGCTTTGTTTATTGTAATTTAAGAGATATTAATAAACCAGATAACAACAAGTAAAGACTCCATCATTACTCCCGGTATCCCATCATTACAATAGGTTCAAATCCCACGGGGAGACCGTAGTGAAAGTTACTGTATGATTTTTCCCCGTTCGGTAAGGACATTGCAGGAATCACAATCGTTCGAAAAGAAAGGTGATTCCATGCTTCGGAGATATGTAAAGCCATTGGTTTTAAGAGCATTGTATGACCATTGTCCAGGCTTTTTTGGGTGGAAATCAGTTCACTTTGGGGAGCCCGCGTAGTGATTTTCAAACTTATATCTCCACAGCCGTGCTGTGTGAGTTGGCCCATACTCTGCTTATAGGTCGTCATGGGCTAGCTAATTGATTGCTACGAGTATGCTATTAAGACATTACAGTCTGGTGGATCAATTGATTGATTTCCTAGCTACAGATGCGTTTATATTCATTTATGCGTGCTTTGTAATTATGATGTTATTCCTAGATTAAATGACTTCTATATTAAGGTGCATTTGTCAACAGGTGTGCACGGAAGGCGGCGTATCGGCCGAGCACATCCGTTGTCTGCACCAGATGGTGCCGGGGTGCGTGCACATGCAGCTGGAGGTCCTCGACGGTGTAGCGCGCGAGGGCCGCCGCCTGCCGCCCGTGCACAAGGTACGGGGGCCACGGGGGCCATGGGGGACACGGGGACAGGGCACATGCAGCTGGAGGTCCTCGACGGTGTAGCGCGCGAGGGCCGCCGCCTGCCGCCCGTGCACAAGGTACGGGGCCACGGGGGCCATGGGGGACACGGGGACAGGGCACATGCAGCTGGAGGTCCTCGACGGTGTAGCGCGCGAGGGCCGCCGCCTGCCGCCGTGCACAAGGTACGGGGCCACGGGGCCATGGGGGACACGGGGACAGGGCACATGCAGCTGGAGGTCCTCGACGGTGTAGCGCGCGAGGGCCGCCGCCTGCCGCCCGTGCACAAGGTACGGGGGCCACGGGGGCCATGGGGGACACGGGGACAGGGCACATGCAGCTGGAGGTCCTCGACGGTGTAGCGCGCGAGGGCCGCCGCCTGCCGCCCGTGCACAAGGTACGGGGGCCACGGGGCCATGGGGGACACGGGGACAGGGCACATGCAGCTGGAGGTCCTCGACGGTGTAGCGCGCGAGGGCCGCGCTGCCGCCCGTGCACAAGGTACGGGGGCACGGGGGCCATGGGGGACACGGGGACAGGGCACATGCAGCTGGAGGTCCTCGACGGTGTAGCGCGCGAGGGCCGCCGCCTGCCGCCCGTGCACAAGGTACGGGGGCCACGGGGGCCATGGGGGACACGGGGACAGGGCACATGCAGCTGGAGGTCCTCGACGGTGTAGCGCGCGAGGGCCGCCGCCTGCCGCCCGTGCACAAGGTACGGGGGCCACGGGGGCATGGGGGACACGGGGACAGGGCACATGCAGCTGGAGGTCCTCGACGGTGTAGCGCGCGAGGGCCGCCGCCTGCCGCCCGTGCACAAGGTACGGGGGCCACGGGGGCCATGGGGACACGGGGACAGGGCACATGCAGCTGGAGTCCTCGACGGTGTAGCGCGCGAGGCCGCCGCCTGCCGCCCGTGCACAAGGTACGGGGGCCACGGGGGCCATGGGGGACACGGGACAGGGCACATGCAGCTGGAGGTCCTCGACGGTGTAGCGCGCGAGGGCCGCCGCCTGCCGCCCGTGCACAAGGTACGGGCCACGGGGGCCATGGGGGACACGGGGACAGGGCACATGCAGCTGGAGGTCCTCGACGGTGTAGCGCGCGAGGGCCGCCGCCTGCCGCCCGTGCACAAGGTACGGGGGCCACGGGGGCCATGGGGGACACGGGGACAGGGCACATGCAGCTGGAGGTCCTCGACGGTGTAGCGCGCGAGGGCGGTCGCCTGCCGCCCGTGCACAAGGTACGGGGGCCACGGGGGCCATGGGGGACACGGGGACAGGGCACATGCAGCTGGAGGTCCTCGACGGTGTCGCGCGAGGGCCGCCGCCTGCCGCCGTGCACAAGGTACGGGGGCCACGGGGGCCATGGGGGGCACGGGGACAGGGCACATGCAGCTGGAGGTCCTCGACGGTGTAGCGCGCGAGGGCCGCCGCCTGCCGCCCGTGCACAAGGTACGGGGGCCACGGGCCATGGGGACACGGGACAGGGCACATGCAGCTGGAGGTCCTCGACGGTGTAGCGCGCGAGGGCCGCCGCCTGCGCCCGTGCACAAGGTACGGGGCCACGGGGCCATGGGGACACGGGGACAGGGCACATGCAGCTGGAGGTCCTCGACGGTGTAGCGCGCGAGGGCCGCCGCCTGCCGCCCGTGCACAAGGTACGGGCCACGGGGCCATGGGGACACGGGACAGGGCACATGCAGCTGGAGGTCCTCGACGGTGTAGCGCGCGAGGGCCGCCGCCTGCCGCCCGTGCACAAGGTACGGGGGCCACGGGGGCCATGGGGGACACGGGGACAGGGCACATGCAGCTGGAGGTCCTCGACGGTGTAGCGCGCGAGGGCCGCCGCCTGCCGCCCGTGCACAAGGTACGGGGGCCACGGGGGCCATGGGGGACACGGGGACAGGGCACATGCAGCTGGAGGGAGGGAGGGAAGCAGAAGCCCCTACTGCGCCCAAGATGCAGGGATATGGAGAATCATGGCCGCATTGCACTAGCTACAGTGCCCTCATCCCGAAACACAAACGTGCATAGCACTCTCACTTACCGGGAACCGTGTATAAATGTTTATCGTGGTATGTTTTGAATGTACATATATGCAGCACTTAGTCATTAATTATAAAAGTTATTAACACATTGACTGCCATCGGTGACTGACAAATAATACTTTAAGTGTGTCTGGTTTGATGACAAAGGTTTAATATAGATATGGTTTCAGGCCCGCATCATAGCGCCAGCATTGGTCCCCGGGGAAGCGGTGGCGGGCCCGGCGCTTCGGGCCTATCTAGTCCCGGATGGAAGGGAGGCGCCCTTACTTCCGGCGGAGGGCGCTTTGTTCCTAACCAACTACCGGCTCATATTCAAGGGGACGCCTACGGATCCCTTTGGTGAGTTTATTGTTGTACTAGCTTCTTGGCGCGGTGTCATCATCATTCATCATCATCAGCTTCTTAAACGTCCCGCCTTAACCTCTTATGGTTAAGGAAAACATAGTGAGGAAACGCGCGTACGCCTACGAATAGATACAAAGGTGTATAGTACATTGAATTGTCTAATGATGTTACCGATTAAAATCTACCATTTTAATCGCAGAGCGGATTTTTTGGTTGACATTTCTTCGTGATTGTGCATCCAGTTAGTTAATTTTTTATCTAAGGCTAATAAGCATTTCAAAGTTAACGAAATTGGGGCCCTGATTTAATAACCAAAATAAAACTCGAAACAGAATCATTTAAATAAAATATGTAGATGATATTATTTCTTTTTATTTTCGTACAGAAACCTTATCAAATATTGAGGAGTCTCACACATATTTCCATCCCCCATTTTAGAGGTAAGGGAAATTGGAGGTACATTTAAAAAAAAGCTGATTTTTTGGTTCATCATCATCATCATCAGCTCATTAAACGTCCCCACCGAGGGGCACGGGCCTACCCGTATAGGGTGATTAGGCCTATGTCGTCCACGCGGGCCCAGTGCGGATTATTTTTTGGTTAGTGACAAATAATCCGCGTACCTATTTTTAGCTTTGAAAATCGCGAAATGTTCGATACCAATTTCCATCACTCATTTTAGGGAAGTGTTGGCATTTGCCATTTATAAAAAAATAAATATGAAGTATGTAAATCCGTTGTTTAGTATCCATATTACAGGCTAATGAATAATTTTGGGCTAGATGGCACTGTGTGAATGTCAGTGGATATTTATTTATATATAAGTTATGTCACGCAGCATGCGAGCAGACGGTAGTGCGGTCGTTTCCGCTGTGTTCCCTCACCCGGGACAAGGGGGTGCGAGCGCAGTATCTACCTCACTTGGAACACTCGCTGCATGACGGTATGCAGCTGCGTTCCGCCACATTCCAGCTCATCAAGGTAAGTTGTTGCTAGGCGATGACAGATTTCAATACAACAGAACTTATGACTTATACCTAAAATAAATCTGAAAAGAATAAAATGAAAATAATTATTTCACGACCCATATGATATAGATTTCTATAGTTTTTATTACACCAAGGGTTCAGTGCAAACATTTGTACATATCTGCTTGTATTAGTATTTCTAGGTATAATATTGTTACGAGCTGGTTGTTCAGGATAAATTATTGTCAAACACGAAGAATAACACGGATATACACTTTATTTAACCACTTTTAATTCCACACAACACTAATTATACTTATCATTAACAACAACTTAATTATACTTAACATTCCAATTAAAACAACCAGTAATTTAAATTCTAGTTCTTCTATTGCTGGTAATGATAGATTACTAAGGCTCGTATTATAGAACGAAACTCAAGCGTTGATCTTTACTTAAATAGAGAGAGAAAGGGATAGCGCTCTATACGATAAATAGCGCCATCTCTTTCTAACGAGTCTCCTAAGGCCTAAGTGTTGAAGAAATAAGATCAAAATGTCTTTATTCAGTTTAGGTCCATACAGAACACCAATAAATATCAAATGAAGCTACCACTGGTTCGGACGGTAGTTTTCTGAGATATATGGGGAACAGTTGTATTGGGTTCTTATTAACTAGATGAGCGATCAACAGGCCAAACCACTGAAGCGCTTTTTTTCAAAGCATCAAAATTCATATTTTTAGTTTAGTATTTTAATTGTCTTTTATTTTATTTTTGTATATTTTTTTACGTTCATAATTGCTTTTTGTAAATCTAATTTGAAATACATGGATTTTGACTTTTTGAATTTTGACGTGGTGGTGTCCCCAGGTGGCGTTAGACGAGGAAGTGAGCAGCGAGCAAGCGGAGGCGTTTCGCAAACAGTTGGCGAGGCTGCGTCACCCCGCACACGTGGCTTTACACTTTGCGTTAGCGCCGAGAGCTGTTCCTACACAAAACAACCCGTTGCCAAAGCATCACACGCTCAAGTACGTACTTTCATTGTAAATAAGCAACCACACGGCCTTATAGACGCCTAATACAAGGCAAATACAGGCAACACATTAGACTTATAAGTCTAAGTTAAGAGACGCAAAATCTGTCTTAGTATCGACCACATTTTGTCAAAGCATCATAATCTTAATTACTTATCTATCAGAATAATCAAGAATTCTTAAATAGTATTTTTAAACTGACTTCGAAAAATAAGTTATTAGTATTTAAATATGTTATGTGTATGTATATTAAATAGTAAGTAATCATGATTGCATATTTAGAAAAACCATTATGACACTTTGGTCGACTTAATTCGACCAAATTCGATCGATTTGTTAGACTGGTCACTCACATCCCTGTTAACCCGAAACGTCATGAAAGAGCTTCAAAAGGATGTATTCATAATTTTATTATGGTAGTACTAATAATGGACCAGGGGTGTTACCGCAATCTCTTAAAAGAGTATTGTTAAAATGATACGTCAGCATTTTTGTACCAGACAAGACGAAGTAATATTATTGTAACACTATTTTAAGAGATGGCGGTAACCCCCCAGGCTTAAAATCAATTATGTAAAATTAGACGAAGCACATTATTAGACATGTTTTGAAAATTTTAAGACACGTGTTCAATGGGGATTCCTTGACGCTTCTGAATTTATCCCTTTCGCTTACCCTCATTGTTTCTTTGGATCACTATTCTTAACCAGATTCAGCTAAATGGAGATGACAATAATTTAAACTTTGTTCCAAAGCAATAAAGTTGAAAACCAATGTAAAATCCCGCAATGCTGAGCCTGGTTTGTGGTTAACATGAAACATGTCGGGCTTGATCATAGTAATCCTTGGTATTGCAGAAATTAATGAGGAACCGGGGCACAAATTTTCTCTTTCCCTCCTTTTTTCTTTGAGATTGGGAAAACACTTGTCGATTCTTTGCAATATCGAGTGTCCATGGGTTTAATAAGTGACAGGTGAAAAGAGCGTCGGTGGCTTAATGGTGTGGACTGTCGCCCTCCTACCGGGAGGGCTGAGGCTCAAATCCCGCCACGTACCAATGTGTTTTCGAATTTCGAAAAATACATGTACGTTACCCGACGCTTTTACGGTGAAGGAAAACATCGTGAGGAAACCTACGCACGCCTGCGAAGTGATTCAAAGGTTGTGCGTGAAGTTGTCCAATCTGCACTGGGCCCGCGTGGACGACTAAGGCCTTACCCTATACGGGTAGGCTCGTGCCCCTCGGTGGGGACGTTTAATGAACTGATGATGATAATGAAGATGAATAGTCTACGAAATAAAATAAAAACATTCTATAAAAGGAATCAATATGCAGGGGCTTCGCTAAGAAGACATTACTGAAAACAGCACGCAAAGCGGGGCTGAAGCCAAAGCCGTCCAAGCGGCAAAAGTACGTGTTACCGTCGACGGATGCGCGGTCGCTGACCTCTCCGCCGCTGATGTCTCGTTATCAGCTGATACATTGTCATGTAAGTGTTAAAATACAGATCAAGTGCACGTCAGGTTTAGGAAATGGGTTCTGTATTGTTTAATTAAATATATGGAATGGATAGAATATAGGATACGGTGTGGAAATTTCACAGAAATATGTGTTAATTTTAAATTGTGATAGCGGCGACATAAATTTAGTCTGGTGGCTAATAGATACTTTTAGTACTATATAGAGTGCACACTGCAGGGCATAGGCTTTTCCGTAGGGTACAAACCTAATCGATCATCATCAGCCAAATAGTTTGAAATAGTTTTAGAAATTTATTTTAATTAAATAAATTACTATACATATCGAATAAAAACGAGCTTTCATTGTTATTATGTGGAAATTATGCATTCGACAGTACAGTATTTTGCAATTAAAATATAATAAATATAAATATCCACAGACATTTACTTAATGCCATCTAGTTCCAAATTATGTATTTAGCCTGTAAAATGGGTACTAAGCAACGGGTAAACATACTTATATATTTTTTTTGGTATATACATACATATTATACATAGAAAACACCCAGACCATTACAAACAGACATGTTCATGCACACAAATGTTAGTACTGCCCGGGGATCGAACCCGGAACTCTTGGTGTTAGCAGCCGATGTCTCGACCACTACACAAAATGGGTCAATAGTATAAAATGTTGCATTCGAAATGCTTGCCATAAAAACGTCTTGACACATAATGTAATACAGTGTTATTAGCAATGAAAAAGAGAGTTTGTGTGTCCAGTGGAGGAGTTGGAGGGGGGCAGCGAGTTGGGGGCGGGGCGGACGGGGGAGCGCGCGGGGGAGCGGGCGGGGGAGCGCGCGGGGGAGCGCGCGGGGGAGCGCGAGCGCGGCTGCGGGCGGGAGTGGGCGCGCCTCGGGCTCGCCGCCACCCCCTTCCGCCTCTCGCACGCCAACGCACTCTACACGCTGTGCCGGAGGTCACTACCCGTTTCAAATGTCAAATAGCCCAAGTTATAGGAGTAACCACAGATTTCCCAATACAGGAGATGGGGCTAAGCCGCGTTTTTAAGTGCGACAAATGTAAGCTCAACGAGCATACACTGGCTGCCAGTTTACGCTCTGTGAGACGAGTCAAGACGCACGAATATTAGAAGAAATTACCGTTTTTTCCCAAAATGCCATCCTGTGCAATTGTAACATGCCATCATCGCAATGAATCAGTAAATCTACCAAGAAATATAATAACTTTTCACAGGTAAAAACCGAAAAGAAATCGCGACACTGGGACTGCCTATAAACTTGACGGCTTGTCCAGTCTAATTGTATATTCGGATGTCTGTGGGACTAACTAAACAGTTACTCCTATCACTTGGGCTCTGACAGAATAACAGCGCTTCCGAGTCTATACACTTCTGTTATAATATTATATAACCGCACACACACCGCATACGCTGAGACAGGGCCCTTTTGACCACGAAATTTTAATGTTATACTTTCTTACTTTTTTATTTCTCTTTTGAAATTGTTTTATTGTATTGCCCTTGTTATGTCATTTTACAATTTTGTAGTTAAATGTTTTTTCTTTCTATAATCTTAACCTTTGACCGATGCTTCCACACAATAGATAATACATTGCTTCTGTTGGATGTATAACAAAAGCAATTGTTTTTCTAGTGTGTTTGGAAATCTGACGGTTAAAAGTTAATCATAGTTTAATCGTATAATCTTAATCATAGTTTGAAATGTAACCATAATTATACTATGATCCTATTATCTTACTCATTGTTTAAATCTATTAATCTTTTTGCGTCTTGGCAATCGTAGCGTAGAACACCATCCGACCTAGTGAACCGATGATTCGCGAAAGGTGAAGGCTGTTTCACCCAGCTTAGACCTGTCTTGATTGTCACTCGGACGAAATAGCAGGTTCAGATACTTATTATAATAAACAATTGGGGCTCATTGTAACATTATGTTACTCAAGCAAACCTTATAGAACTCTCTCACACATATGGTAGTCCACTGCTTGTCATGATCTCCCCCATTCTGCTCCAGGTAACCCTGTCCTTATCCTGCATCCACCAGCGAGTTTTCGCAAGTCGTAACACACAATTCCATCTAGCGCTATTTAATTAACTTATCATTCATTTGAATCTTTCTATTCTCCAGCTTGTAGTGTGTATGGCCTACCTCCCTCACGTTACAAGTTAGTATATAAGCGTAGTTGCAAGTTATTTGATTCATTATTAATTACACAACAGAGTGCACTCAATACGTGTTTTCATTCAGTCTCCCGGTCCCCACATTGCAAACCGGCGAACTTTTGTGAATCGTAACACGCAGCGTCACCTATCGTTGCATAGAAATTCATGTTACATACTAATAATTAGTTTTGTTTCGTCCTACGCGTGCAGTTACCCGGCAGTGATACCGGTGCCAGAGTGCATAGGCGACGAGTCGTTGCGGCGGGCGGCGCGCTGCTACCGCCAGGGCCGGCTGCCCGTGCTCACGTGGCGCCACCCACGCACACACGCGCTGCTGGCCAGGTATGTATCACTCGCGCTACCGCCAGGGCCGGCTGCCCGTGCTCACGTGGCGCCACCCACGCACACACGCGCTGCTGGCCAGGTATGTATCACTCGCGCTACCGCCAGGGCCGGCTGCCCGTGCTCACGTGGCGCCACCCCGCACCACCACTGCCTCGCTGCTGGCAGGTATGTATCACTCGCGCTACCGCCAGGGCCGGCTGCCCGTGCTCACGTGGCGCCACCCACGCACACACGCGCTGCTGGCCAGGTATGTATCACTCGCGCTACCGCCAGGGCCGGCTGCCCGTGCTCACGTGGCGCCACCACACACACGCGCTGCTGGCCAGGTATGTATCACTCGCGCTACCGCCAGGGCCGGCTGCCCGTGCTCACGTGGCGCCACCACGCACACACGCGCTGCTGGCCAGGTATATCACTCGCGCTACCGCCAGGGCGGCTGCCCGTGCTCACGTGGCGCCACCCACGCACACACGCGCTGCTGGCCAGGTATGTATCACTCGCGCTACCGCCAGGGCCGGCTGCCCGTGCTCACGTGGCGCCACCACGCACACACGCGCTGCTGGCCAGGTATGTATCACTCGCGCTACCGCCAGGGCCGCTGCCCGTGCTCACGTGGCGCCACCCACGCACACACGCGCTGCTGGCCAGGTATGTATCACTCGCGCTACCGCCAGGGCCGGCTGCCCGTGCTCACGTGGCGCCACCCACGCACACACGCGCTGCTGGCCAGGTATGTATCACTCGCGCTACCGCCAGGGCCGGCTGCCCGTGCTCACGTGGCGCCACCCACGCACACACGCGCTGCTGGCCAGGTATGTATCACTCGCGCTACCGCCAGGGCCGGCTGCCCGTGCTCACGTGGCGCCACCCACGCCACACGCGCTGCTGGCCAGGTATGTATCACTCGCGCTACCGCCAGGGCCGGCTGCCCGTGCTCACGTGGCGCCACCCACGCACACACGCGCTGCTGGCCAGGTATGTATCACTCGCGCTACCGCCAGGGCCGGCTGCCCGTGCTCACGTGGCGCCACCCACGCACACACGCGCTGCTGGCCAGGTATGTATCACTCGCGCTACCGCCAGGGCCGGCTGCCCGTGCTCACGTGCGCCACCCACGCACACACGCGCTGCTGGCCAGGTATGTATCACTCGCGCTACCGCCAGGGCCGGCTGCCCGTGCTCACGTGGCGCCACCACGCCGCGCTGCTGGCCAGGTATGTATCACTCGCGCTACCGCCAGGGCCGGCTGCCCGTGCTCACGTGGCGCCACCCACGCACACACGCGCTGCTGGCCAGGTATGTATCACTCGCGCTACCGCCAGGGCCGGCTGCCCGTGCTCACGTGGCGCCACCCACGCACACACGCGCTGCTGGCCAGGTATGTATCACTCGCGCTACCGCCAGGGCCGGCTGCCCGTGCTCACGTGGCGCCACCCACGCACACACGCGCTGCTGGCCAGGTATGTATCACTCGAACACACATACCCACGTTCACTTTCATAGTACACGGACTTTTACTTTCTACTCCGCAAAACTACCCAAGCCCTCCTACAATTATACATATAATCCCAGTAGCCGAGTTGACTGTGCAATTTGCAACCGCACTTTTTTTACAAAGTTTGGTTATGCAAGCCATGTCCGAGCTCACATTCGAAATTCAGACTGACAGGGTGTCGCCGTCGACAGATACGTCTGGGAGGATATCATCATCATAGGGACTTTTAAAACCGGCTACAAACTTAATTACTCCTCTCAATGTGTAAGGCTGCATTGCTTGGTACCACCGACCAGGGGCGTTCAGTAAAATTATCGGCTAGGGAAGTAAGTACAGCACGTTTTCTCGGCGGCTTCTCGCCGTCTGTCAAAGACGTTAAGAACACACTTGACGAACCCAAACGACTCAATCTCGATCGCCAACGATAGTAAATAACAAAACATTTCAAAACCGAATTTCACCTTAAGTTCCAGCCTGAGAAACAATATGTTTGTCCCCAAAACATATACATACTATATACACCCTGCAACGTCCTAAGCTGAAGATCGAGTCCCACGTTGGTGCTTAGGCTCATGCATACTATTTAGGCTGTCCTGGTGAAGCATTAAAGCCCTCAAAGGTCTATCGAAGCTTTAAGGCCAACACCGAAAAATGATTCCGAAAAATATATGTTTTTAAATTTCAATTTTGATTCTTTGACTAGGTCGTCAGCGTCGCATCACAAAGGAGTGATGGGCATGCTGAAGGCAACGCACCAGACGCCGGTCCCTCCTCAGGGCGGCACCGAAACTACCTCAAGCATAGAACAGGTAAATAAAGCTGATATATACAGTAGTCTAAATGTATGCGAAATCCTTATTTTCTTTACTCTTTATTTACTTTCTATCTCTGTTGAAGCGCAATCTATCGTCATCTAATTAATAGTGAAAATTGCAAAGTCAAAATCCATTTATTCAATCCAGGTTTATAAATAAGCACGTTAAATTACAATACTAAGTACGAGATTGGAATTACCAAGGCGAGCAAAACAATTGATAGTTTGATAGTTGATAAAGCGCAGTAAAGTCCGCATTAACTTCTCTTCAGTAGATTTCTGCGTTCCATATTTAATTGCATTTTTCGCCACATTGTTAAGTTAAAAGTAACCCTTTTTATCACCATGATTCAGACAGTGGAAAACCAATTTATTGGTCTGCGAGAAGTTAAATGGTTAGTATAAAAACCGTCCGAACCTAGATTTTAATTTGACCTTTATAAGTATTCTTTACGGTCCTAAATTGAGTAAATAATAGTTTTTGATTTTATGGTGAACAGGAAAGGTACATAGCGGCGCTGGTAGCTTTGACACCGGCGTCCCGGGGAGACCTGGAGGACTCCAGTCTGAGTCTAGACTCGCTGCTGCTCTGCTGCGACGATACCCAGCCCACACATACGCCGCTGCTTACGAAGGCTGCTGGTACATTGGGGTGAGTCCCAAAAATATAATATATATACTATTAGACCATATGTTATTATTATTATTATCGCATGTACTAGACAGATATATGTTTTCACAATGTTCCAATGTTAGTTATTTTTTATGTATGGCATGATGACGTGTTCGGAAGTCGTAATTTAAATTTATGTAATAAAGAAAAAATAAAATAAATAAATATCCATTGACATGCACACAGCGCCATCTAGCCCCAAGTTAAGCGTGAAGCCTGTATAATGGGTACTAAACAACGGATATACATACTTATATACATTTTTTTTGTAGATCAATACAAACACATTCAATGTTAAATAAATATTGTAGAAAGAGATAGCTCTTGCGTAATTTTTAAGCATGCACATTTGAATCAGCGCCGTCTGTATTTGTTAACATGAACTAAAATCTATTTAGGTACATAAGTAAGTACTAGGGCTTCCCATTTTTGAACTGTTGGTGATAAATTGGTGATAACTACACATTTATATCACTCTTGATGTTTTATCGCTGATATCGTAAAAACGACGTAATGACACTTAAGTATAGCATGCGCTAGAGTGGAGTAGCGGCCATTCATTTTATGAATGTTGCTATTTCTTTGCTATGATTTATGTTTTTAAATGTGGATATTCCAAAAAAGTGTTGTTTGTATAAAAAAGTATTTCAAGATGTCTTTTTTATATTTTTTTGATGACAATAATCCACAATTTTATAAATTTCAATTTGTTTTTTTCTGATTCCGGTTTATGTAAAGTAAACCGAATAATTATTTCTTTTATCTTCTATAGGCAGACATTTGACCGCCATCTCACCAGATGGTAAGTGATGATGCGGCCAAGGATGGAAAAAATAAATGACTTCCCAAAAATGAACCGTTATATTAGATATATTTGGTTTCCCTGAAGGGTGTTGGGTCGCAACAGCGGCGGCAAGGGTGGAGTGGCAGCCAGTGGGGCCGGGGCCAGGCACTGCGGCCGCTGGGGCTCGCTGAAGGACCGCCGCCAGCCCTCGCACCTCGACCTGTACGTGCCCAGGCAGAGGCTTTCCACCGCTGATGGTGACTCTGGTAAATATCTCTAGCTTTCTTTATTATTATTGCATATTTTTAAACTAAAGTAAATATTTAATTGCAAAAAAGATACACGGTCATAATTATTAAGATATTCCCTGACACTTACTTGTATAATCAGCACCATATCCCCTTATATAAAGTGAACAATAAATAATCCCAGAATATTAAAATAGCTTCATCTAGCCTCATCTTAAGCTAGGACTTGTAGTACGTACACTACATAACGGATACACAACCCTAAGTAACCCCCTCGGTGGGGACGTTTAATGAGCTGGGGGTTACCGCAATCTCTTAAAACAGTATTGTTATAATGATACGTCAGCATTTTTGTACCAGAAAAGACGAAGTAATATAAATAATAATAAATATCTACTGACATTCACACAGCGCCATCTAGCCCCAAGTTAAGCGTGAAGCCTGTATTACGGGTACTAAACAACGGATAAACATACTTACATACTTTTTTTTTGTAAATACATATTATACATAGAAAGCACCCAGACAATTACAAACAGATGTGTTCATGCACACAAATGTTTGTGCCGCCCGGGGTTCGAACCCGGAGCCGTTGGTGTTGCAGCCGACGTGTCAACCGCAACACCAAACGGGTCGTCAATTGTAATATGATTGTAAGACTGTTTGAAGAGATGGCGGCTTACCGTCATCTCTTCTAACAGTATTCAAATCTATTCATATCAGGGGCTTACCCCCTGATGGTGTTTTCCGTGTGTCAGTGTGTTCAGGCGGCGGGGGCGGCGGGGCGGTGGGGGCGGCGGGGGCGGGGCTGGGCGCGGCGGCGTACGTGGTGTGCGAGAAGGGCGGCGCGGCGGGCCCGGGCGCCGAGCCGCTGCCCGTGGAGTACGCGGACACGAGGCAGGCGCGCCACGCGTACAAGAAGCTGCTGCGGGCCGCCGTGCCCTCCGCCTCCGCCTCCGCCTCGGGCCCGGGCCCGCCGCACCACCCCGGCTTCCTCAGGTACATACGCTACTGTGGCTCTACAATGCAGTAACTCGGGTTATGGGCAAGTTGACTAGACCTTATCCCTTATCAGGAAAATGAAGTATATTTGAGACTTATATGTCTTTCTTTAGTATCTTTACAATTTTCGGTAAACTGAACAGATTTTATCAATTATCATTTCAGCCTTTGGACGTCCACTGCTGGACATGGGCTTCCTCCAATGTTTTCCATTTGTACCGGTCCGAGGTGAATTCCATCCAGCGCTTTCTGGCGACCTTAATCAGGCCATCCGTCCATCTTGCTGGTGGACGTCCCACGCTCCGCTTTCCGGTACGCAGTGTCCAGTCAAGAACCTTTTTGCCCAAACGGCCACCGGTTCTTCGGACTATGTGGCCTGCACATTGCCATCAAAATCATATAATTAATTCATTATTCGCGCTTTTAATAATCTATTGATTATATGTCCTATATTGTATTTTTTAGACCGGGAATAACCTAAATAAACCTAGCGCAGAATGGGTGAGACCTATGTCAAGCATTGGACTACGATAGGTTTTAGATGAGGAAAGTAATAATATAAAAACTCAATGTACTATTATTCATCATCATCATCATCATCAGCTCATTAAACGTCCCCACCGAGGGGCACGAGCCTACCCGTATAGGGTGATTAGGCCTTAGTCGTCCACGCGGGCCCAGTGCGGATTGGACGACTTCACACACAACCATCGAATCTCTTCGCAGGCGTGCATGAAGGTTTCCTCACGATGTTTTCCTTCACCGTAAGATCGTCGGATAACGTACATATATTTTCGAAAATTCGAAAATACATTGGTACGTGTCAGGATTTGAACCTCAGCCCTCCCGGTAGGAAGGCGACAGTCCACACCACTGAGCCACCGACGCTCTAATATATTAATATTATTATTAATATTTAATTATATATACAACAGGTTAATAGAAGAATCAGGGTGGCTATGGCAGCTGAAGCAGCTGTTCCAGCTGTCGGGTGCCGTGGTGGACCTGCTCGACATCCAGGGCTCGACAGTTCTACTCTCGTTGGAGGACGGTTGGGACATTACTGCGCAAGTGAGTACTACTTATATTTTTTAATCATTTGTGTAACAAGAGAACAGTTAAGCTGCAACTACCAAAAGTAAAACACAACGTTTGCGCGAAAAAGCTATGAGTACTGTTCACCAATGATTTACAATAAACTTTTTAACAATATAAATATCGTTAATAAACTTAACAACTTTGAGTTTAAAATTTACTTACATTAAAACTTAATGAACTCGACTATGATGCAATTGAAGGCCTATTTATTAAGTTTTCTTAACAATATATATGGCTAACATAATACACATTTACGAACACATACATACGCGACACAATACACCTTTACGCACACGTACATACCTACATACACAACACAATACACCTTTACGCACACATACATACCTACATACACAACACAATGCACACGCACTCGCATATTCACGCATATAAACTAATTAACACACACTTCCATACACCAAACTTTTATATGTATAATAATTACACTGTAATAAATATAAAATTTCAATCTTTTATATAAACATACATAGTTTGGCAAATGGATGTAAATATCTATTCTAAATCCTTATGTGATAGTGTAAATATTTTGTCAATAGTTGGGGAAGTGTGAGGCCTGTAGCACAGTGTAAACTAACACAGGTCTCAGCGATCATTATTTATTGGTGTACAATGTAAAATATTATCAAATTAAGATTTATTATTATAGGTTTCGCCAAAGTTTTTTGGCCGCTCCGAACTTCGCACAAGACGAAGCGCAGTTTACAAAATTCATACATTCTATTAATTACGTCCTTGACTATATCTGCGCAGTAAGCACTTGCGACTATATTCAGAGCGGTTCGCCAGAACGTATAAACATTAATTTGACGTTTATAAGCATTTTTTGTTACATAATATACTTATTAACATTATTGCTCATAAGAAAAGACGAAAATTGGCAGAAGGGGTTCTTATTGCTTTGAGCGATCTAATTTAGTTAATCACTCGTATATAATGTAAGTTGTCATTTTTTTATTTAATGCAACATTTTAAAAGTATATCTAAGCTACTGGTCAGTATAAGTACATGCGATTCTTAGGTTACATTATAATTTATGTAATCATGCTTATTGTAAATATATAATAATATGGTGAGTAATAATGTAAAAACTAAACTAAAGGAAGGACCATTTGTGATGAAATATTTATAATACATAATTTGTCGATTCAATCTTCCTCAAAAATGTCGATGATGGCGATTGGCATATAATGTCAAAATCAAAACTGGACACTTTAGTTCCTTAAAATAAAATAAAAATAATCGTTGTAAAGGTAGTGTTTAATAAAAGGTATCCCTCTCAGAAAGCACTCTGGTTATGAAGATACCATGGTTTTGGTCTTCCTTGGGTATACGTACTTAATCTACACTGACGTCTTTTACGACCCATTTGGTGTAGCGGTTGAGACGTCGACTGCAACACTAAGGGTTCCGGGTTCGATCCCCGGGCAGTACAAACATTTGTGTGCATGAACATGTCTGTTTGTAATGGTCTGGGTGTTTTCTATGTAAAATATGTATATATTTTAAAAAAATGTATATAAGTATGTTCATCCGTTGTTTGGTACCCATAAAACAGGCTTCACGCTTAACTTGGGGCTAGATTGGGCTGTGTGAATGTCTGTGGATATATTTATATATACGGATATATACTGACAATGCAAATGTATTGTCCCCAGATATCATCGTTGGCGCAGATCTGCTTAGACCCGTACTACAGAACGCTGGAGGGCTTCCGGATATTGGTGGAGAAGGAGTGGCTGGCTCTCGGACACAAGTTCCAGCAGCGGTCCAACATCGCGTCCACGCCACAGCAGGGGTTCACGCCCACGTTCATTATGTTCCTAGATGCTGTACATCAGGTAAATAATTAGGCTCACGCTCTAATCCCAAAGGTACGCTGAGATGGTAGGAAGCTACTGTCCGAACCAGTGGTAGCTTCATTTGGCATTCATAAGTGTTCTGTAATGGCCTAAACTGAATAAACACTTTTCATTTATAGATTGCCTGGTCCTCACATACGACCTTAGCTTCCTTCACAGTCATTAATTTCATACATACTCTTTCATTCGTTCTGCCTGGGACACCAGCCTTTTAAAAGACCTGACCTATTTGGCCAAAATAAGTCCTCCTGAGTTATCCACCCCTCGTGTATCTATCCACATTTGCACAGAGAAACTGCTTTGCTATTCTTGTTTCAGTCATGCCCTTCAAATGTCCATACCATGTATCATCTTGTGTTACTATCTACGGCCATATTTCTCTCTAATAGCAACATTTCTAATCCTGTCACATCACATAATTACGCACCACATATTTTCCTCGACGACCGCATTTATTGTTTCCGCTGTCTAGCTTAATCAGGTAACTTGTCTTGAATGTAAACTTTGACGTATGAGAATGTTTTGATGTACAGAAGCTAAACAATAGGATAACAAATTTGAGGTAAATTTAATTGTCGGAAATTAATAAAAATTATGAATGTGTATAACTTTAGAACAGAAAACAAGTATTTTAAAACTAATTTAGATTTTGTTGTTGTTTTTTTTTCAAATTTAAAATATTTTTCATTTAGTGTTAATCTAAAAAAAAATATTTAATTTGAAGTCGTCTCAATCGACTGTTTATTCTAAATAGAAATTACGTCGCGTATTCATACGTAATTTCTCTTTTTTGTTTTGATTATTACATCTGAATCCTAACTTCTGTGTAGGTTTTAAGTATAAATGATATTATTATTATGAAAAAAATATATATGAAAATGAAAATGTTTTTCTTTGTTGTATAACGTGTAAGTTTTACAGGTCTAGAATCACCTCATTACTTTCAGCATCGTGTCGTCTCGCCCCGCGGTGAGATGATGTAGGCACGTATGGTTTTGGTATTACGTACTTACATCATTCCACTCCACGGTGCGTGGCTTAATCTACGGAACCTCCGGGAGACGACAGTCAACGTTAACTCTAAAAACATATTTGTATAACATAAGGTTTGGATTCTTTATAAGCCAACCGCCTTATTTTATATGTCGGTTCATTGATCACTTTAAATACACTGAAATATAAGATCAATTGATGATAGCGAGCAATGGAGTCACAAACTTTCGTTTTTTACAGTTTATAAAAAGTACGTCAACGATAAGTGGTGTCAACTACCGTATTAACTCCATTTTCAATTAATGTTGATCTATATAGAAGATGTACTATATAGAATTATAAATCAAAGTTTTTGAATGAAAGAATAAGTTTGCGAAACTTATTTCAGTTGCTTTATTATTAGTAAGTAGTAAATTATTTGTTTGGAAACTTGTTTTTCGGGATGTTGTTATTTTTTCAAGACGACAATGTATTATTGCTCTAATATATCTTTTACAAATTATGTATCTCATCTGTCTTATATCTGTTTTAAGATAATTATATTTTTTTACATGTTAAGGTATTGTGTTAAATGTGTACGGATACTCATAAATATGTAGTTATTATTTATTTTTTACGTACATTTTCTAAACCGATTTTACTCCAAAAGCCATTGTCTAAACTTCACTAAAAACAGCCGCCTAAATCATCATCATCAGCTCATTAAACGTCCCCACCGAGGGGCACGAGCCTACCCGTATAGGGTGATTAGGCCTTAGTCGTCCACGGGGGCCCAGTGCGGATTGGACGACTTCACACACAACCTTCGAATCTCTTCGCAGGCGTGCATGAAGGTTTCCTCACGATGTTTTCCTTCACCGTAAGAGCGTCGGATAACGTACATCTATTTCGAAAATTCGAAAATACATTGGTACGTGTCGGGATTTGAACCTCAGCCCTCCCGGTAGGAAGGCGACAGTCCACACAACTGAGCCGCCTAAATATGTGAAAGTAAATATGTATTACTTGATTTATATTTTTCAAACCAAATTAAGGAAAAGATAGTATAGTCAAATCGCAAACTTAAAATAAGATTATTCCTAATAATACGTGTATATACAGCATATTTAAGTATATTACGTAATATTACACATCATATAAAAAAAAATTGTATGGACATGTTACACAACTATAAATTATCATTTTTCACTATGATCTAGACCATTTTCTGTCAATTATAGGGTAAACAATTATATTCTGTATGTACAAACGCCACCCGTGCCTCAAAACGAACCCTCAAAGAGAATACAGTTGTTGGCTCTTTGTTTAGGTAAATGTACGTTCATTCGAAATATTTGTATGTGTGCTGTCGCTGCATTCGGAACACTTTTCACTTGTTTTGTAAACATATCACTAATCAATACTTTTAACATCATTGAGGGTAAACTAAATATTTGTCATTGTTTCGTACAGTTGCAGAAACAGTTCCCGCTGTCGTTCGAGTTCAACGAGTACTACCTTCGGTTCGTGGCGTATCACAGCGTGTCGTGCCGCTTCCGCACTTTCCTGCTGGACAACGAGGCCCAGCGAGCCGAGATGGGCATCACAGCGGCCGACGATAAGCGAGCGGACACTAGCCGACTGGTCAGCGCTTACATTACTAGTAATAAAGTGACATGTTTGTCGGTCTTTTACAGGCTCTTTGGTGAGTGTTCATCCGAGCTCCATGCACTGATCCCATCGTCTCCCTCTTACCACAGGTCATCAAGGCGCACTTTCATCCGTTTGTTGATGATGTTCCCCGTATTCGGACTAAGCGTTTCGCGTCTACTTTCATTATGCGTACTGCAAATGAATGGAATGACCTGCCTGCGTCTGTGTTTACGGCCCCATACAACCCTGTGGCATTCAACAAACGAGTGAATGGGCTTTTTCTGGGCAAGCTCGCTCCATCTTAGAACACGTCTCTTCCACTAGGATAGTCTGTGCTCAAGAGCAAGCCCAACATGTTGGGCTTACATGAATAACCAAAAAAAAACATGCTTTTCTATAATTTAAGCAACTTATTTAGTTCGCAGTACATACTTTTACATTCGAAAACTGTGTTATATTTCGCTGTTTTTTATGTCATTAGTGCCGTTCACTTACGGTCAGTTCGCTCACCTGGTGGTAAGTAATACGCCTGACCATGACAGGTGCAGTGTTGAAGGAAATAACAGAAGGTAGGCATTCGTTTCCGTCATCATTGCTCTGCACCCGTCACCTGAGGCGACACAAGTCAGGTCTTTAATACCCGTTAATTTTACTAGCTACAGTGCCTTCATCCCGAAACACAGAAGTGCAAAACACTCTTATTTTAGGGGACACCTTTTATTTTCTCTGTAAAAACTATTTCTGTCAATCCGTCACGCAGTAACTACGGCTGTGCAACCACTACCCATGGATACTTGGTACTCCGAAGGGGCAATTAGTGCGTTTTGAACCGTAAAAAAGGTAGAGGGAAATACTTGAAAATAAATGAGGGAGGAGGGAGGCTTGAGCCTTCGATAACCTACCGGGTGTATTTTAATATAGCAATAACATGCTCTTTATATAATCTTTATATAATACATAAGTTTTTGACATCCTAAAAAATCTTTCATGGATAAGTAGTTTTTTTTATTTAACATTTGTGTTGTTTTACGAATGGTTTATTTATTGTTATATCTTTTAATAGGCAATTTACTGTATATTTAAATAGTCTTACTAGAAAACCTGTTTGGAATATTTTAGATTTTTTTATTGTTTGATTTAAAATTAAGTAACTTTTTTTTCATCTGACTACTGATGTTGGTCGCAGAAGGCCTTTACAGCTTCACCGGGCAATTGGCGAGCGCAGATGACTCTCAATCAAGTAGTAAATTTGTATGGTTATTGTTTTGTTAGGGTGTGGAAACGGGCGCGGGGTCCGAGGAGGAGTGCGGAGGTGCTTTGGGAGGCTTCGGTCCGGCGAGAGCGGCGCTCGGCTACTCGATGTTTGACTACATCGACAAGTACCACCAGAAGACGCCTATATTTTACAACTTCCTCTACACACCAGACCTCGATAATCCGGTAATTAGCTTACTATTTTCATTTAACATCGAATATATTTACGTTAATTAAAAATAGTAACATGGAATTATAAAACTATATTTATACTATTAATATGAATGTGTGTGTGTGTCTGTCTGCTTTCACGGCAAAACGGTGCGATGGGTCGGTGAGATTTTTCAATTGAAGATACTTGATTTGATTTAAAATCAATATCAAATGTGTTTAGGAATGGACACCCTTGGACCCTTCAAATTCACCTAGGCTGCTTTTTGTCTCTTGCGTAATTACGTTATTTTTCAAGGCAGACACATAAAAAAGGGTGTGTGCACTATTTGTCACTAACGAAAAAAATCGTGCATTATAGATTTTTAAATCGGCCCGTAACTCGGGGTGAAATTTGATATGGGACTTTTCGCAATTTTCAAGCTAGGTGTTAACAATGTTATAGAAGAAAAATACCTGGGCTTCATAGCCGCTCAAACGTAGCAAGCGGCTAGACAATAGATCATCAATTGTGTGTTGTGATTATCCACCCATGCTACGTACTACCGCATGAGTAGTGAGTATGTATTGTGTTGGGTGCAGGTGCTACGGCCGGTGTCGGCCATCAACTGTCTGGAGGTGTGGCAGTACTACGTCAGCGAGGAGCTGAGCCACGGCGCGCCCTACGACCTCGAGGTGCTCACGCCGCATGCCCCCGACCTCGGGGACGGGCCCCAGCGGAGGGTCATCACTGCCGGGTGAGTAACAATACCAAATGTATGTATACAGCCTCTCTCGATAAATAGAAAGAAAGAAAGAAATAGGAACAAAAGAAGTAAGAAAGAATAAGGTAACTATCACTAAAATATTTTTTCAAATCGGACCAGAAGTTCCTGAGATTAGCGCGTACAAACAATTAAGCATACAAACAAGCAAATTATTCAGCATTTTAATGTTAATTTATATACAAGCTAATATTGTGGATGGTTTGTCACCAGATACGACAGCATCTCGCGCAGCATGCCGGACGCGTTCAGCGGTCTGCTGGAGAAGATCCGACAGCTGGAGCTGGAGCTGGGACACCTGCCGCAGAAGTGGCGCGTGCGATGGGACCAGCTGGAACTGCCCAATACGCTCGAGCTGCAGGTGACGCACATACACATATCACATATGGTGTCTGGCCACTGAGTAAAGTTCCATTTTTAGTTTACTAAACCTGACGTTTAACACTGAGGTTTAAATCCCGACACGTACCAATGTGTTTTCAAATTTTCGATTATATGTTAACGTACCGACGCTTTTACGATAAAGGAAAACATCTTGAGGAAATCTGCGCACGCTTGTGAAAAGATTCAAAGGTTGTGCGTGAAGTCGTCCAACCCGCACTGGGCCCGCGTGGACGACTAAGGCCTAATTACTCTATACGGGTAGGCTCGTGCCTCTCGGTGGGGACGTTGATTGAACTGATGATGATACATGATTAGCTGAAATTTCGTTCAGAATGATAATAATAATAAAATGTATTTAATGCAAAAAGTAGTCATCCTAAATACATGTCGTATAACGCGTAAATTTCTTTCAACCAGCCGTATTGCCACTTATTGATAGTATTAAACTAAACTATTAAACTGGGCATAAGATACCCTAATAAAACGCCAACTTTAATTAATATGCGCTTGGTTAACGCCCGCGTCATATTAAATAGCCTCATTTAATGAGAGATATACAAGCGAAAAAATATAATATAATATGCATTTAGTTTCGAGCGATTATTTTTTATAGTAAATTGTGAGTTTGTTTATTTTTTCCGATTTGTGTACTGTTTAAATGGAACCAGTGATTATTTAATCTAGTTTTATGAGTAATTTCGTTATGATGTAATTTTGTTTGTGTGTCGATGGGGGGTTACCGCCATCTCTTAAAACAGTGTTAATATATTGATACGTCAGCATTTTTGTACCAGAATAGAATTCTAATGTAATAAGAAGTAATATTATTGTAATACTGTTTTAAGGACCCCGGGGGGTTACCGCCATACTCTTAAAACAGTGTCACATTATTGTAACCACAGATTTCCTAATACAAGATGGGGCAAGTCGCGTTTAAAGTGCAACAATGTAAGCTCAACGAGCATACACTGGCTACCAGTTTACGCTCTGTGAGACGATTCAAGACGCACGAATATTAGAAGAAATTACCGTTTTTTCCAAAATGCCATCCTGTGCAATTGTAACATGCCATCATCGCAATGAATCAGTAAATTTACCAAGAAATATAATAACTTTTCACAGGTAAGAACCGAAAAGAAATTGCGACACTGGGACTGCCTAAACTTGGCTTGTCCAGTCTAATGTATATTTTGATGTCTGTGATTGTAACACTGTTTTAAGAGTTAATATTGTTTTTCTATATATTATTTACGTCGTCTTTTCTAGTACAAAAATGCTGACGTATCATTATATTAATACTGTTTTAAGGGATGGCGGTAAGAGCCCTGGTTGGTATTAGTGTCGGTATGTTGATGTGTGTGTGTGTAGCGCGCGTGGTCGATGTCGTCGGGCGTGGTCCGGCGCGGGTGCGTGTGGTGGCACGCGCGCGGCACCCGCGAGGTGCTGGCGCGCGGCGGCTGGCGGCCCGCCCGCCCGCGCCGCGCCCGCCCGCCCCCCCCCGCCCACCGCTGGGCGCCCGCCCCCGGCGCCGCGCCCGCCTCCTGCGACCACTGCCGCGACCTGCTCTGGGGACCGCTGCAGGTTAACACACCACAATACAGGGCCGCTACAGGTGCCGCCCGCCGCATGTACAGGGCCGCCCAGTGCAAGGGCCGGTTCAGGAACCGCTCGTCTACTGTACAGGTCTGCCAAATGCTGGTGTCGCTACAGGTACAAGTATAGACCGCCTACTGTACAGGGCCGTCTAATGTGGGGGTCGCTACAGGTATTGCCCGCCTACTGCACAAAATACCCGGTGAGGAGGCCGCTACAGGTACCGCCCGCCACATGTACAGGGCCGTCCGGTGCTGGTACCACCCGACATATGTACAGAGCTGCCCGGTGCAGGTTACCATCACACACTGTACAGAGCTGGTGCAGAGACCGCCCGACCTATGTGCAGGGCTTCCCAATGCGTGGTTTGCTACAGGTATAACCCCTCTACTGTACAGGGCTGCCCAATGCGGAGGGTCGCTACAGGAACCGCCCGCCTACTGTACAAGGCTGCCTAATGCGGGGTCGCTACAAGTATAAACCGCCTACTGTACAGGGCCGTCTGATGTAGAAACCGTTGCATGTACCGCCCGTCTTACTGTACAAGGCCACCCGGTGCGGGGGCCGGTACAGGTAAAGACCGCTTACTGTATAAGACCGACCGATGCAAGAATCGTTGCAGAGGCCACCCGTCTCATTTACAGGGCTGCCCGATGCGGGGGCCGTTACAGGTGCCACACCCACCTACTGTACAGGTGAAAGGACTGTCCGTCTACTATACAGGACCGCCCGGTGCAGTAGCCGTCCGTCTACTGTACAGGGCCGCTCGGTGCGTTGGCCGATACAGGTAACGATTGCTTAGTGTACAGGGCCGCCCAATGGGGTTGTTACAGGGATCGTCCGCCTACTGTACAGGGCCGCCCGATGCGGGGGCTGATACAGGTAATGACTACTTATTATACAGGACCGCTCGCTGTAGGGACCGTTGCAGGGTCGCTGTCTACTGTACAGGACCGCCCAGTGCTGGGGTCGCTGTCGGACATGAAGACTGCGACTACTGCCAGAGCCGTTCTGTACACTTATTATATATATCGACGTTAAAAACCAACAGTGGCACCCTTTTCCATTTACTTTGTGTCCACTGAAGTATCAGCGTTATAGTATTTAATATACTTTAACATTGCTGAGTGGGCTCCTGATCAGTGTGTAATAATTTAATTGATTTGTTGCATTTATTTTGTATTTTAGATTTACTTTGTTTAAGTTAATTACGTACTTTGTGTGTTTGGAACCGCTGAATAGAATATTATTATTAAAAAAAGCGAAACTACAGCAGTTACCCGCATATAACTTAAATGCGGTTTATAGCTGCTCGCTTTTTACCGTCGATATCAAAGATAGTTAATTGTTTATCCAAGTTGACAATTGAAGATGTTGTTCCGTGTTGTATGGTGCGAGTGTTCCAATACCGGTGTGTTGTAGGCGGGCGTGAGATGCGTGGACTGTGGCGCGGTATGCCACGAGCGCTGCGCGGACGGGTTCCCGGCGCCCTGCACCAAGTACAAGGCGCCGCCCGCCGCCCGGGTGCCGCGCGCCAACAGTACGTACCGCACACTACACCTACACCACACACCGTCACCTCATTACACGTCACCACCGAGGCAACCGTGTAAAAAAGTATGGATTCGTGATATGCTCACAAAACAATCGAAAAAAGTGCTGTTGTTGACAGCAGATCGCCTATGGTTTTAAATCTATAGGGGAAAATGGGTGAATAATTGGGAATCGTTAATATGTTGTCGATTGTCTAGGTTGTCTGGACGCACACTTATTCGCATGTATTAGTCGTTCACGTGGGCCCAGAGCGGGTTGGACGACTTCACACACAACCTTTGAATCTCTTCGCAGGCGTGCGCGGGTTTCCTTGCGATGTTTTCCTTACCGTAAGAGCGTCGGATAACGTACATATATTTCAAAAAATCGAAAATACATTGGTACGTGTCGGGATTTGAACCTCAGCCCTCCCGGTAGGAAGGCGACAGTCCACACCACCGATGCTCTATCTATGTTTCAAATGGGCGTACATTTACCTGAACAAAATAGTACAAACTGTACTCTCTTCGGCGGTTCGTTATTGAGGCACGGATTGCGTATCTACCTTTATATATACAAAATATTATTGCATCGAGGCCCATCGCACTACCTGCGTTGGTGTTTAGACTTTTTCGTGCGAGCGCCCTTTCGGGTGCGAGGCGGATATATAAGTATATAAAAGTTCATCAATTGTGTCTGTTGTATCACTGTGTGTGAAGTTACAGAGATAATCCATTAAATTTTATTAACCTCCCAATATCTGGCGCTAAATGGGGGAGACCTATGTCCAGCAGTGGACTGCGATAGATTGAATGAATAGATAAATAAATATCCACTGAAATTCACACAGGGCCATCTACTCCCAAATTAAGCGCGAAGCCTGTATTATGGTACTAAACAACGGATAAACATATCTACTTATATTTATTTTGTGAATACATACATATATACATAGAAAACACCCAGACCAATACAGACATTTCATGCACACAAATGTTTGCACTGCCGGGGACGAACCCGGAACGGAAATGGGTCGTCAAAAATTATGAGTAGGGTATGCAAAGTGAGTGACACTAATTGCAAAAACAATAGTTAATTCACTTTTTTATCAAATTAAGTTGTTGACAGCAGATCGCCTATGGTTTAAATCTGTAGAGGAAATGGGCGAATAATTGGGAATCGTTTAATATGTTGTCGATTTTCCAGATTGTCTGGCGCACAGGGTATGCATGTTTATTTGCATGTATGGAGCCACGCAGGTATAGGCTGATTAAGCCTTTGTGTCCGCAAGCCAGTGCGTGTTGGACAATTCAACAATTTGAATCACTCGCAGGCGGCGCAGGTTTCTCACGATGTTATCCTTCACCGTAAGAGCGTCGGATAACGTACATATAATTTCGAAAATTCGAAAACACATTGGCACGTGCCGTGATTTTCCCGGTAGGAAGGCAACAGTCCATTGAGCCACCGACGTCTATCTACTATAAAATAAATATTCACTGACATACGCAAACACATTTCAAAAATAATCAAAGAATGCTTTTATCTTCCCAAAACACTTGCTTACAACTAGTAAGTTTTTGCCTGTGCCAGGAGACAACGCTCTGCATAACAATTGTGCAAAATTTACAATACTAACAGAATGTACACTAAACTTTAAACAGCTTATATATAATCTTCAGATTATTCTTAAAATGTTGTGCATAATATGTATTTGTATTGAGATATGTTCCATTTAGACCCAAACTAAACATTTAGCCTGTGATATGGATACTTAACAACGGATAGACATACTTATGTACATTTTTCTAAAAACATACATATTATACATAGGAAACACCCAGACACATACAAGCAGACATAAATAATAAATATCTACTGACATACACAGCGCCATCTACACCCAAACTATGCATTTAGCCGGTGATATTAAGACGTCACTGCCGGCCGACCGGGTGCCGCGCACCAACAGTATGTATCCCACACAACTTGAATATGGCTGAAACGCTCAGAAAAAAAAAACAAAAAAAGTAGCCATGGACAGTGACGAAAGAAGACTTGGAAAATGTACATTATTATTTTTCAGGTGTATCGACGCTGCAATCGTCATCGCAGCAGTACTACGAACAGTTCTCGTCTAACGTGGCCGAGAATCGAACCCACGAGGGGCATCTATACAAGCGGGGCGCCCTCCTCAAAGGATGGAAACAACGGTACGTAACTATTCTTGTTTCCTTTTGTTGTACTTTCATACAGTAACGAATATCTTCTATGGTGTAATTACTGACGTATTTTTTTTCGTCTTAGCTCTTGACTTGTTGCTATTGAATTGATAATATATTTTTTTATTTGTCTGCCAAGTTGTAAATAAAATTAATCACCACAAATTGTATTCTTACACAAGTTCCTGTTTTCGAATTGGTGTGATTACCTACTTGTTAAATTATAACATAGGTATCAGAAAATATACATTCATTAATTTATAACTGGTAACTGGTTCTTATCATAACTGGTATTGTTTACTTTAACCCTTTTGCCGTCAACGACGCCTTAACGCGCCAGACACAATAGAAAAACTAAAATATTCAATAGGTTAAAAATATTAATTAATATTTTTTTTACTTGTTGACAGATGGTTTGTGTTGGACTCGATAAAGCATCAATTAAGGTACTACGACGCTATGGAAGACTCGCATTGCAAAGGATTTATTGGTTAGTATCGACAGTCTTCTTTCGGATTTTCTCCTTGAACTTATTTGCTAGACTTATTTAAAGCTTTTCATCTTGGAAACTTCGTAAGATTTATTCTATTTTCCATCACCCCAACCCACGAGGGCTCTTATTTTACACTTTCTACCTTCTAGACTAAAGATTAAAGTTCCATTCAACCCTTATTTAGGAAGGTGGTAGCAGACAAAAAATAATTATGCACGTATTTTTGTTACTCTCAAATCCACATTCCGTGTTAAGTTTTCTACTGAACGCTCCATACAAACTTCTAACCCTTCAGATTGGTTCGAAAAACACAGCTATGTCACTCTTCGGATTGTCAATGTTTCCACCTAACACGCCAACCCTCCTCCGCGTTGTATAAGACAAACACATGAAAGATTTTGCTGTGTATTCCAGACTTGGCAGAGGTGATAACAGTGACGCAGGCGGCGCCGGCGCCCGGACCGCCCAAGAAGTGTGACGACAGATCCTTCTTTGACGTGAGTACACACTACCGACTACTAAACGCACATACAAAAATAGTACCCATTTTATGCTTACAGGGTGCTTACAAAAATAAATCTTTCTTTCATAGTGGATCTACGGCCATGCGCATTTTAACTACATATCGACATATTAAATAACTTTCAATCGATTTAGTGCACCGACATAATTTTAATAATTTTTTTAATTATTTGTCACGGCTTAAAATTGTACATGTATGCTAATATATACTTACTGTAGCGGCACACATCAGTCTATGGCTAGACTTTGGGTCTAATTCACACTAGTGCGTATCTTCATCATCATCATCATCATCAGCTCATTAAACGTCCACCGAGGGGCACGAGCCTACCCGTATAGGGTGATTAGGCCTTAGTCGTCACGCGGGCCAGTGCGGATTGGACGACTTCACACACAACTTTAGAATCTCTTCGCAGGCGTGCATGAAGGTTTCCTCACGATGTTTCCTTCACCGTAAGAGCGTCGGATAACGCACTAATATTTTTCGAAAATTCGAAATACATTGGTACGTGTCGGGATTTGAACCTCAGCCCTCCGGTAGGAAGGCGACAGTCCACACCATGAGCCACCGACGCTCTGTGCGTATCTTAATGTCTTTTAAATATCACACTTGATACAAACTTTTAACTTATGTCGAACTTTCGTAATACTTTTTAATATAATCAATTGGATTATATTTTTAGTTACGCACGTCACGGCGTACGTACAACTTCTGCGCAAGCGACGCAGCCGCCGCGCAAGAATGGATCGAGAAACTGCAGGCCTGTCTTCAGTAGTGCCTTACTTATCGTAACGTGCGCTACGAAATATATACCTTAAATATTCTACGACCGGTATATGTGCATATGGCTTATATGAGTTTAAAAGATGAGACACTGCCGGTCTGTTACAGATTTTGTAACAAAACTGACAGTGTGGACTTAATGACGTGATAAATTATCATGAAAGTAAAAAAAAAATGATCTTATATACAATAGTAAAGTATTGTCTTTATAAAAAAAAATAGGGCTCAAATTTTATTTAATTGTGAATCTTGTAAAAATTTTTTTTTTGCTTTTTTTTCTGAAACTTTAACGGGAAAGTGTTATGTAAATTTTTACGTATGTATTAAAATATCAACCTTTGATAAGATCAATTACGTATTTGCATCGAGGTAATAGGATTTTCGTTTAGAGTTGTTCTTATTTTATATTATATTTCTCGAAGAAAAAAGGGGCACAGCCCTATTTTAAATACTCGCAAATTAAAGCTCATGACATGTATCGCCGACGATATGAAATCAAAGAGCGGTTGGTCATATTTTAGCCCTCGAAAAGATGTAGTTTAATTGTTAGGCTACTTTTCATATTCTCATTATAGATTGAAATGCAAGGTAATGTTCTCTAGCGTCAAATATTTACTGTCACCGTTTCTTGCGAATCCGCAAGTACCGTAGCACAGACTTATTTATTGGAAAGACAAGACTTTTCTTTTTATTTATTTTTTTATAATTTCTTCCTAACATTCCCAATTTAACAACTGTGAATAAAAGTTTTATTTTTTTACTTTATTTTTAGAAGTCACAAGTGTATAGGAGACTCACTGCACTCTCTATTTTAGATGGAAAAGTTAATTTTTAATTTCGTAATTGAAAATTATACGTGTCATAAACTCGATCTCGACTTGACATTATTTCGCCAATCGAGCATCTCGTTAGATTTAGTCTTGTGGTCGACAAACTAGAATAAATGTATTATTGTTACGTTGGATATTTGTAAATATTTTATCGTATTATTGTTGTGTAAAGTATTTTTGTTCCATTATGTGTATTTGGTTCTTTGTATTCAACATGGAATCTTTGAAATTTTTGTGCATATGTTTAAATTGTATCTTTGATGAAATTGTAAATGTATATTATTTTTGCAAGTGACGAGGTACCTATGTTTGGTTTTAAATACAAAAATTTCAAGGTTCAGTTAGGTTTTACAAGAAACCATAACATCACTTATTTATAAAAATGTATATTTGTATTTCAGTTAAAAAATATATTCTAAGTGAGCCTGCACTTTTATATTTTTTTAAACTGGAATACCTAGAATGTAGTTGGGCATTTAGTTATACATAAATATACAATGTATTAGTTGATTTTTATCAAAGATATTATTTTTTATGACGGAACTGTCCTTTTTATTGTTACATACTGATTGGTCATTGTGTAAATATGCGTTATCGTTTCGTTGACATATCACATGGGCGTTCCGTTTGTACATACGGTAGAGGGCGCTGCGAGTAGCGCCGCGTAGATGTGAAGCGCCGCATGTTGAGATTATTCGTGCCAAATATGCACACAGTGCACCAACTACTTTGCTCAGATGTCTGACGCCACTGTAGCTTCTCATTTAGATTGTGATAGAGTTCAAGCAATATATCGCCTTATTGTTTGCGAAACGAGTGTTGTGCTTTTAGCTTCCACGTGTCTGTGAACAGTTTGATACTATTGTTCGGTCGAGCTATCATTACAAAATTAAATTGACGCTTTCGCTTATGGCGTGGCCTCATAATAATTACTGTAAAGCCTTTTGCTGTTCGCAATTAATTTCACAATACCTTAATGTCTAGTGCAATACAAAGCTAATATATTTGTGTCTGTATAGTGTGTATGAGCCGCCGGCGCGTGCAGCAGTAGGCGACATAATAATACCATGTAACTGCACTGCGTACCATCAAATAAAAAGATTTATAAATTATGCAATCGTTTCATTTTATAGAAAATAGGAGGAATATAGGTTTCATAAACCATATATTTTAAACAAATGTTTAAAAACCCTTCGTTACTATAAAATCGATGAATCTTCATTAATTCACATTATATTTAATTATTTATAGTTTTATATAGTTATCTGTGGTATTATTAAATTTATATTATTATTAGTATTATCAACAGTGGCCTGCACGCCATATATGCAGATAAGCAGTGCATACCCTGTGCGTCCAGACAACCCAGAAAATCGCCAACATATGAAATGATTCCCACTTATTCGCCCATTTTCCTGTACAGATTTGAAACCATAGGCGATCTGCTTTTAACAACAGCTCTTAACTTGACAAAAATTTAGATTATTTATTGTTTTTGCGATTGGTATCACTCACTTTGCATACCCTACTCATAATCTCTGTGCACGCCACTGACTATCAAAGTAAAGTTGCGTCAAGAGAATAGTATAGGCTGTGTCTATAAGGGCATTTCTTGTTAGAATACAGATGCCATTTTTTTCCATTTCATGAATTATTGATTTAATTAAGCAGACCATTTTAGTGTTATAACTACAATTGGAAATTGTTAATATCCTAGTTAAAAGTTGAATTAATGGGTACAAACGAATCACCAAACCAAGCTTCAATAAAACAAATGAATCATATGTAACAATTTTTATTTTACCAATATTAATAATATATTAACATATGTGGTCCAAAACCACCCTCTGTCTGATAATAATATAATACAAAGAATTTGCACAAGAGGTTATTTGAACCCATAACAAAGAAAACAAGGAGCTACGACTAACGCGCATCACGCGAGCGACTATATACACAAGTCAAGTGTTAAAACGCAGCTTTCACTACGGACTCGCACGTAATAATTACATTTACAACAATTTAATTTATACGAGGTAAAAAAAGAAAAGAAAATAAAAGGTAAACATTTTCATAATATATTAATTGTCTAGCCTAAACAACGAGGGGGCGCTGTTGTGTCTCGTACGAGCGAGCGTACCTGCAAGCTCCGTATCCGCGGGGAGCACCGCCGGGGCCGAACATTAGGCCCGCGGTCGGGAGCCGGCCACATCCGAGCCCCGCCCCGTCACCGCCTTACATTACACATTATATACAATGGGAAATAAATATCCTATACTCACGACAAGAATATGTAATCGTGTATGTACATAGCACACCTACGTGCGGCTGCGGTCGCCGGCATATCACAAAGTTTACATCCCATTGCGACTAACTGTTCGCCTACAATATTTATATTGGCGTTCACTTTTTGGCTAGTACAGAGCTCGGCGACAACCACATTGTAAACGTCACTAAAAGTTAATAAACATTTTTGGTTACCACAACGTGCATAAAACAATAACATCCAAAAATATCCTTAAGCCGCATCGTCCTACGCATTATTCAGCGCTGCAGTCTCTCTCTCGATCAGCATATTGCAAATTGAATAGAAACGTACAAAATTCGCTTTGAAAAATTGCAAATATCTCCAGAAAAATCTTCACAACTCAGTTTAAATGTTTCCAAAAGATTGAGGATTTGTATTTGACGTAGGGCGCGAGCGTCGAGGTCGCTCCAACGGCCGTGTATCGTTAGTGGACACTAAAATAATTTATATAATGTACTTACAACATCACTGTAATAACATAATGACTACTTGGTGACTCGCACTTATAAAACAAACTAATTTTATAGGGAATCGGTGGCGTACTAGCTATCTAGATACACCATCAAGTATTGTATACAGCTACAATAATATGGACCCAGGAATTATGGAACGCGTAGAAATACGTACACAAAGTTAAAGTAACATTTACCATAAATAGAGCATAAACGCACTTAGCAATTTAGTCTAAAGAAATTTTGACATTAATGAAAATAAACATTGTTTATATTTTTTTAAGTATATAGTTACAATTATATTTTCAAATATGGCAATATTACTTTAGAAACTCTAAACGCGTTCGATGTTTCCGTATCCAGTGTTTCGTTCGACCGCATTTTTATATCGTATAAATTAAAACTGATAATTAAACAACTAAAACCTCTACAAGACCATAATATTGTTACAAAATAATACCAGATGAATACACAGTATAAACAATGTAACATTCATCAAAATCACTCGGACAAAGAAGAACAATAAGTTCTTCTGTGAATTCAATTTGTTGCTAGTTGCTAATTATGATAATGAAATCTTTTTGGTATCGGGTAAGTTGAGTTTGCAGTCAATTTACTCATCTTTGAAGTTCGCGTTTTACTAATTTCAAAATCACTCGTGACAATCCATAATCTCACTTGTATGTGACATATACACTGACAGCTATTTTTCAGTAAATTTCGAAATACCCACAAATAACATCAGCGTGATGTATGTACATATGAACACTACCAATTAACGACAGACATAGACTTCTAAGGACTGTTCGGATTTTTACAATATCACTAGAATATTACAAAATTTAGTATTTTTAACGTTATCTACGTGTAGTTAGTAAGTTGACTTCATACAGTACGCAAAAAATGTCCTCCAAATCCCAAATAAATTATATTGTTCGTGAATACTTATAGCCTTAAATATTAGGCCAAAGGGTATTTTAAATTTACAAAACCCTATGTAACAAACATTATTTCGATGGCTTTGGTATATGTAAACGTGTTTCTGCTTCGCTCCAAAAAGTCCAATGTCTGTTTGTTAGTATGATGCAGGATGCTACATGAATGTGTTGGTGCCATGTGCGTGGGCTAGTGCCCAACCGGCTCCACGTAGTTGGCCGGGTAGAGACCCACGCGGCCGTCTTTCCGGCCCTTGCACCAGCCTTGTTCGTCTTCGTCTTCTAATTTCTCGAATAAATCACCTGAAAACACCAATAAAAATTTAGATTATGTTTATTTGCGATAAGGCTTAGCGGCTAACGCGTTAGGGTTTCGATTGCGAAAGTTGGGCCACTATTGATCGTTCATCAGATAGGTGGTCGTAAAATACTTGGGAAGGCTCGTGCAGTTGGATGGTAGTCCTTAACTGGATTCCGCATATGTAAAACCAGAGTTCAGTCGTACGTGACAGTTACTGTCTCGCTCGCATCTCATCCCGAAACATAGAATTGCAAGACAACCCTATTTCACGGGACGATCGCCGGCACTGCGGCGGTACCCAACTAGACGACTCGGTACCCCCACAGGCGTAACACCTAGTAAATATTTGCCTACCTTGTCGGAAGCTGAGCTCGTCGCTCTCGGCGCCCGTGTACGAGTACAGCGCCCGCACTGACTCGTTACTGTCCCGCTCGCACCGCAGCAGTGTGAGCGGGACGACCACATATCTCTTGCTTTGTGTATCTCCTAAAGAGGTTGAAGCTGGCAGAAAATTCTAGCAGAATACATGCGATGGCCAGGAACGAAAAAGGACTTGGTCCCTGTTTTCAAAAGAATATGGTTAAATTAATTATTTGCACGTTGCAGTCAAAGCTTTTTTGGTACGAAGGCTTTTTTCATCCTTGATAATAGTGTTTTTTCTGCTGCGTATTTTTTGACAGTTTCAGCCTCATACCTTCTAGAAGACGAGTTAATATTTGCCTACCTTGTCGGAAGCTGAGCTCGTCGCTCTCGGCTCCCGTGTAGTCGTACAGAGCCCTGACGGGCAGTCCGGCTCGCCGCTATCGGTGAGGGCGGCCGACTTCGTCCAGTGTCCTCTCTCGAACGGGTTCTCCGCTTGCCTGCGACTCCTTCGCCGGGGACGTCTTGTTCGACTTGGGCGCGGACGCCGTGCCGTTCCTGATGGACATACTTTATCTATTAAGACAATTAGCTGTCGGCCGGTATAAGATATACTCCGCAGTAAAACACAACATAAAATCACTTCGTCAAGTCACGCAGATAACGAGGCGCGCGGCCGTCGCGCAGAGCAAAATACTTTATTTATTAAAATAAATTTGAAAAAAAAAATATAAGTAGCAATGTTTTCCTTATTACACCAGACACCTGGCAAAATGGCCATCCAAATTCGTCCAGCCATTTCAGAGATTACCGGAACAAACAGACAAAAATTTTAAAGAAATATTGTTTTGGCGAATGTACCGTGTAACTATTGCATAAAAATAATATCATATGCATGAAGAAAAAAATGGTCATTTGAATATTACAAACA
>PQWD01000558.1:6589-43645 GCA_019425675.1 Leucinodes orbonalis
AAAATAATTTTTTTTTAATTTGTCTGTCTGTCTGTTTGTTTCCGGGTAACCTCTGAAAAGGCTGGATGGATTTGGAAGGGGTTTTTGCAGATAGATGATGTAATAAGGAAAAACATAGGCTACTTTTAGAGAATACTTTTTATATGGAAAACAAAGTAATGTTTACCGCGCGGCGGTACGAGTCGCGTGAGCTGCGCGTTAACCTAAAAAATAGTTTAAGGTTGAGGGTAAAACAGTTAGTTTTACATAGAAACATCCAGACTTATACAAATAGACATGATCATGCACACAAATGTTTAACTGCATGGAGATCGAACCGGAACCCTTGGTTAATGCCGAGTTTTCAACCATTACACCGTTTACAACACATAGATCGTAAGGTCCTTTAAACAAAAATTAGATTTAAAAAAAACCTAACATACCTCAACAGTTTTAGGTAGCACGTACAAATCTCTTTCTCCTCGCTTTGCTTACAGAACGCCATAGGCAAGCGGCCAACAGTTGCTCTAGAGGCACTAACGGCCACCATCTTCTCCCTTTTGCTCCTACTGAACGTACTAAGAAACCCCACCCTTCGGACTGGATGTAATGTAGGGGGTACCCTTCCCAGGACAGTCGGAGCAACTTTGGTGTTATCTGATGAGAGAGAAGTGTTTATCGTATGTACGATGCATAATAATTAAACGAGTTACTTAAAGATACATCTGCGAAGAGATTCAAAGGTTGTGCGTGAAGTCGACCAATCCGCACTGGGCCCGCGTGGACGACTAAAAGGCCTATACACCCTATACTAGAATAGGTGATGATGATTATTATTATTTTCCTTCAACACTGCTTCTGTCATGGTCAGGCGTATCACTCACTACGAGCTAAGCAAACTGACCAACTTAACATCATAAAAAATTACATAGTGATCCGAGCGTTGGGTTTAGACCACTCTAGTCCCACCCACTAATCTGCATTGAGCATGCGTGGTGTTACAACACAAAGCTCTGCTTAGCGGGGAGGCCTGTGGCCTGCAGTAGGACTTTACAGGCTGATGATTTAATAATGGAGTCCCATTTCTCTGTCCGAACTAAATACAATAGTTGTATTTTTAGAGCCTTAAATAAATATCCTCTGACATTCACACAGCGCCATCTAGCCCCAAACTAAGCATTAGCCTCTGTCTATTAAAGATACTAAACATCAAGTAAAGGGATCTAACCCGGAACCAATGGTGTAAGAGCCGACCTAAACCATTAGACCAGATGGGTCGTCAACCATTAACAGCTACCTGCATACTCGTCGTAATATTATTCGCACCCGGCGTCCAATCCGGATCTTTTCCCGGCTTCGTGCAAAGTTTCCTGTACCACGCCGGGTAGCCAGGCAAGAAAGGCCTCTTCACCGGCAAAGCGTCTCCTAACTCGTACAAATAACCAAACTTTTCTTCCAACTCTCTAACATCACTATTACTGTCTGGCTCTTGATCAACTCCTTTAATCGATTCTATATATTCTTCGTTTAGGATCTGATATTCTTTGTTTAACTTCTCCGGTGTTCTCTTCACTTCTTTATTGTCCAATACACGAGCTACTTTCTTCTTTTTAGTCTGCTTTTTCAATTTCAAATGCTGCGTGGACCAATCCTGGTCCCACATCCAGAGATCATTCTTGTAAGCGTTGTTTTCCATTAGACGGCAAGCCTCGTCCGCTTTCCTCGATAACAGCTGTCTCGACTCAAGCTTGAGATCCTCGAATACTGTTTCCGAGGCGTCTATGTATTGGAGCCAGTTTGAATTCACTGGCAGGTATGCGGACCCTGTAGGGAATAAACAACCATTTTACCGGGTAAAGAGACATAATATTTGTCGTCTCGGATGACGGCCGCAGGGAAATGTTGACGGAAAATAATGACTACCTAGTACTATTATTTTCTTTTAACACTGCTTATGGTCAGTAATAGGTGAGCGATCTCACTGTCCCGGTCACTTATGACAAATAACATAATTTAACTCCTATTTTCTCTAGTACATTTCAATATGTTAAACAATAAATTTCCACTGATATTCACACAGCGTCATCACTAGATGGAATTTCAGAGGATACAGGTGCAGGATTACAGCCGTAATGCTTAGTTTGGGACTACCGAAACTAAGCATTTCGCCTGTAATATGGGTACAACGGATAAACTTACTTATATACTTTTTTTTGTAAATATATACATATTTACATAGAAAACACCCAGACCAATACAAAGAGACATGTTCATGCACACAAAAGTGTGTATTGCCCGGGGATCAAATCCCGAACCTTTGGTGGGGGCCGACGTCTCAACCATTACACTAAATGGGTCATCCTGTTGAGTGGTGGCACTCAAATACAAATCAAATGATCTTCACTCGCCTAATTCCAACATGCCAGCCAAAGTGACAGGGTGCGGGAACCTCTCCAGAAACAAAGGGAGAAGCTCTCTCAATATTTCATGTGTGGCCACCACATCACCCGCACAATACTGCATGAGCGCTTGGAAGTTCTCGTGAACATCGTCCAGAGTGCCGTCTACGAAGATATATCTCTAGTTTGTTTGTTTACCGGCGACCCGCAGTACAGTTTGTGGACCTGGGATTAAATTGAATGGAATTAGATTAAATGGGAATATGTATTGATTTCTTAAGTAAAAATTTTCGATTGCATATAAATAAGTGTTTGTAATATTAAAAAAACAATTTTTTTCTTCATCATCAGCTCATTAAACGTCCCCACCGAGTGGCACGAGCCTACCCGTATAGGGCAAGTACCCGGTAGGCCTTAGTCGTCCACGCGGGCCTAGTGCGGATTGGACGATTTCACACACAACCTCCGAATCTCTTCGCAAGCGTGCATGAAGGTTTTCTCACGATGTTTTCCTTCACCGTAAGAGCGTCGGATAATGTACATATATTTTCGAAAATTCGGAAACACATTAGTACGTGTCGGGATTTGAACCTCAGCCCTTCCGGTAGTATGGCGACAGTGCACACCATTGAGCCACCGACGCTCATTTTTTTCTTCATCCATATGAAATACACCAAAATACCTTTTTTTAAATTTCCAAAATAAAAGTATTGCCTTAAATAAAAGTAGCCTGTTTTTCCTTATTACATCAGCTACCTGCCAAAAAAGCCTGGGCCAAATCCATCCAGCCGTTTCAGAGATTACCCGGGACAAACAGACAGACAAAAATTTGTAAAATTCTTATTTTGGTACCTATGCATGAAGAAAAAATTGTTATTTCATTATCACAAACAGACACTTCAATGTAATAGATTTATTATATGTAAAAGATTAAGAGCAGATGCTAGTCTTTGTTCAAAGTTATGCCAAAGCTACCTCACTAAGATTATTCAGTGAGCTGATCTCAATCCAGTCGTCATCACTAGGGTGGGGCTCCTTGTTCTTTGCCTTTAGCACTGTACGCTGGTAGCTGGTGACGCCGCTTACACACGTGTGCATTGACATCGTATCCATGAAACGGACCCCTTAAATAATAGGTTTAATAGACAACTTGTTGAAGAAAAAAGAAATGGTTCATAAAACTGGCAATAAACTGTAAAGGTCTATCAGCAGTGACGTGCACAGAGATTGTGTACTCATAATCTAAAAGTATCTAAATAAAATAATATAGGTTTAAATGTTTTCTTATACTTTTTGACAAATTTAGTGCTTTTGATGACAGCATATGATATGGTGTTACTCTACAGATCTGTAGAGGAAAATTGGCGAATAAGTGTGTATCGATTTAATGTGTTAGCGTTTTCCGGACTGTCTGGATGCACAGGGGCATCATCATCTTCATCAGCTCATTAAACGTCCCCACCGAGGGGCACGAGCCTGTCACGGGTCACCCTATACGGGTGTATAGGGTGATTAGGCCTTAGTCGTCCACGTGGGCCCAGTGCGGGTTAGACGACTTCACACACAACCTTCGAATCTCTTCGCAGGCGTGGATGATTTTTTCCTCACGATGTTTTCCTTCACCGTAAGAGCGAACCTCAGCCCTCCCGGTAGGAAGGCGACAGTCCACACCATTCAGCCACCGACGCTCTACAGTACGCACAGGGAATGCACTGCATATTTGCATATATGGAGTGCACAACTCTATCAGAGCAGAAAAGGGAATGGTTTTTTTTCTAGCTAAATACTACTGATGGCCACAGATAAATGATATCTCTGCATGCTACCTTTGAGACCAAGATATCCTCACCTCCTAGGAATGAGTATTGATGAATAACGAACAAGACTCTGGTGATCCACCAGCACTTGGACCAGCTCGGCGAAACAACTGAAATGTCTCAGGCCCATATCCTGGAACGAGACTCAAACGTTAATCTTCACTTAAGTAGAGTGAGAAAAGGATAGCGCTCTATAAGATTAATAGCACCATCCCTTTCTTACTCAATTTAAGTAAAGATCAATGTTGTGTCTCGTTCTAGAATACGGGCCTCAATGTTGAAATTGGGAGGTATTTGACCAGGATGACACATATAGATCCTGTAGCATGATGTTCTAATAATTAGCAAAAGGTTTGATGAGGACTACTGAGGATCAAGGTGGTAGGAGCTCTTGTCATGCTCTGTTTAGCAGTGAACGAAGATCAAGAAAATCGTCATTATGTTATCAAATAATAAGCCATTATTGATTGATTGAATAAAACATTTACTTATGTTAAAAAAGATTTTTTAACAAAAATAATATTCATTTCAAACTAAAAATATATTTTTTATAATTTTGATGTTGGTGCCAAACTACTTACCTTATAAAGCTGAAGAGTTTGTTGAAAAGAAGCATATAAATGGTTGAATTGAGTAACCTCCTTTTTTGAAGTCGGTTAAAAATAGCATCAAACCCAGTACTTTTAATAAACACCCATAAACATTAACATACCAGTTCGTTCCAGCCAATACTGTTCTTTGATCTTCGCTCTGTCAAAAGACACATTGTGACCAATAACTATTCTTGGCCTCCTTAAGTCTCCACACGGCTTTGAGCCATCGGTTTCCAATGGAATTAAACTATCATAGCTGACGTCATCAAATTTAGTGTGGACATCCCCCTTTGCTATTGGGTCACTAATCCATCCATACCTAAAATTGAAATTAAGGCATTATAGTGCATTCACGTCTGTGAGCTTAACATGCTCGTTGAGGAACACTACGCCATGAAGTTCATCAAACCCAAACTAGAAATATCTTTATTCTCTCTTTCACTGGTTCGAAGAAAGTAGGATGTTCCATAAAGTCCTCAGGTGAATTATAAGCCCCCTTTCAGTTCTTAGGATACATGTATATATATTGTATTGAAGCAGTTATAGGCAATATTATTTGCTTAAATATATATACTATAGTGATAGTAAAAGCATATATTTAAATTTTAATAAATACAAACCATGCATCACTGGATACTGCACAAGCAAGGGTTGGTCTTTTCCCAGCAGACATGAGCACTTCTACATCAAACACTAGGGCATCATCTGGAGGGCAAGGTACTGCATGTGATGTATCACCTATATACTTGGTCCATCCATATGTTCTGGACCATTTCTGTGAAATAAATTGTCCATACCAATATACCTTACAAGGGAGTGTACAATTAATTAAACATATTGTGGATATTTATTTTATATTTATTATTTAGTTTGTAGTCTGATCCCCATAATTTTATTTCCTTACCTTTGGTTGGCGAGGCAATATGCACTTCGCTAATTTTAGCAATAATTTCCTATAAGGAGCTGATTGCTGCTCACCAATATTATAAAAATGCTCGACCACATCTTTGCCTTCCAACTTTGGCAAATCAATTTTGACATCTGGCATGAGACTATGATCCTTGTAGTTGATTCCATGCTTTAACAAACTGCTCTGGCAACTACCAAAGTAATTAAACATTATTTATAAAAGTTCAAATTGTACAAAGTGTCGAAAGTAAATGGCGCTCCGAAGTTTACAAATAAAGTAACAATAGAGAATTTATGATCAAACTTGTCATTCAAACAATGAAGATCTTTTTTATTTTGGTATAAATAATAACTTCACTAATAAAGTACATATAATAATAATATGTAAATAAGAGTTCAATTATCATGATTTTCCTTGTTTACTTAAACAACAGCTATGAACTAAGTAAACAGATTAATAACAACATATACCTACAATATATTCATAAAAAAGATACCTTTTTATTATGTGAGGATCAGCCGTGGAACCCTGAGATTTGAACAACTGATTGTAAATGTTTTTAGATACCATTTGTATATTCACATCATTGACTCTCAACTCAGTGGAATCATCTTTATTGGACAAAGTTTTTTCAGGTTCGAGGTTATGAGATTGTGGCTTTCTTTTCCGAATAATCCGCACTTCACTGCTTGGCATTATGTCTGAACAGAATCTACAGATTACAATGGTATTCTGTATGGTAAATTTCTTAGTTGATAACATTTTCTTAATATGTACGAAATTTTCAAAAACTTTTTCAAAATTTAGGAATATTAAACTTGAGCAGAATTCGCGCCAAAGACTACAATTTTTATTTTGAATATTTGACAATTTCGATTCATAGACTATGACATTTTACTTTCTTGTGTAGTATGCGAGGACGTCGATTTAAATTGTACTTTCTTAGGAAAATATTAATATAAAAAATCATCAAATCTCACTCAAAATTAAATACGATAATTTCATTACAGTTCAATAACTCCAACTATAGTTTATCCTCGGTTAGTAAACAATCTAACACCATGACGTCATAGCGTTGTGTGGAGATATTGATAGGACATATTAAAAAACATGTTGACTAGCAGTGGGTCGGGCACGTATGATGCAAAACCAATGGCCGTTGGACAAACGAGTTCTGGTGTGAGACGCCCTCAAGCCCGATGAAATGCGTAAGGTCGCTGGTAGAAGTATGACGATAGCCGAGGACAGGGATGTCTAGTGCAAAATAGAGGAGACCTTATGTCCAGCAGTAGACTGCAACAAGTTTAAAAGAGACTGGAAGTGACTGAAAAACTAGATACCTTGACTCTTAATCAACATTCTATTGCCACAGATTTAATAATATATACTATACAGATGATGCATCCCATACTGCAAAAACGTGACCACTACGGAAGCTATTTGAGGAAGCTATTTTTAACTCACTTTATTCTCACTAGATGCCACTAGGTCCGTGACTAGGTGCTTATAGCAAGATTCGCGTAGACAGATTAAACTGATATTTGAAAATCCGATAGGTGGCGTAAAAACACAGCTATTAATTAATCACAGTTCTAAATAAGGACGGCAACAGCGCATTTATTGTTTATTCTTACGGTGCGTGCGCTTTGACAGAGCGGCAACGTCGCGCGTTAGTGCGCTCTTCCGAATCCGATCCGACTAAAATGTAATTTCTCAAACCAAACATTTTGATAGGCATAGGTAGATAGGTATCTATGTATATTTGACGCGCGCGTCGTGCGTGGCGTGTGTAGTATTGTGCAAATTTAATTGCAATTAAGAATTGATTAATTGTGACGTTGCAATTAAACAATGAATTTATTGTTGATTGTGAACCAATAACAAATGAATTTCCAGGTTTTTTAATTAAACTTTTATTAAATAAAACTATTACTCATTATTATTTCAAAAATATAGAATGTAAGCCGTTGGTTCCAGGTGGGGGTTATTAGAGGAGGCTCTTATTATATTTTAATAAATATCCACTGATATACACACAGCGCCATCTTGCCGCAAGTTAAGCGTGAAGCCTGTATTATGTATGAGTTCTAAACATACTTATACACTTTTTTGTAAATATATAAAAGCCAGATATTTTGAACGAAAAGCATCTTATATGTAGGTATATAGCCGCAAGAGCGGTCTTGAATGGAAGCCATCAACGGCGACGATATATTTATCAAAGGACAAAGGATACAAACATAAGGACTTAAGCGCCGTGCAAGACGCGTCACTTACGCGTTTTCTTCAAAATACTTATTAGTGTTTTGAATCAATGGTCACTTATTCCACACTTGTAATGTTTTTTTATGTTTTTGTTATATTTAGTTTTCGACACTATATAATTAATTGCGTTTTTAATTTGCTAAGGAACTGATATAATTTAAGACGGAAAGTAAAGGAGGCTCTTCGTTCCAGCGTTAGGACGGTAACTTATTTATGCATATCAATAAATATGCGGTACTACATATTATGCCAAAATAACAATGTTTAAAATTTTTGTCGACTGTCAGTTTGTTCCGGGTAATCTGTGAAACGGCTTGACGTATTTGGACGGGACTTTTTTGGCAGGTAGCTGATGTAATAAGGAAAAACAGGGGCTGCTTTTGAACCGACTTAAAAAAGGAGGTTACTCGATTCGACCTTGGCAAAAAACGGAACCCTTATAAATTCGTCAAGTCTGTCTGTCTGTCCGTCCGTATGTCATATCCTTTTTTCTCCGAAACTATAAGAACTACACTATTCAAACTTTGTAGATATATGTATTCTGTGAACCGCTATAAGGTTTTTACAAGAAACTTGAAAAAATATTAATATATTTTGGGGTTTCCATACAGTGAACTGAAAAAAAATTTTTTTCATCGACCCCCCCCCCCGTTTGGTGTATCAATGTGTATAGATCTTGAAAAATGGTATCGAGGTTTCTAATATCATTTTTATAACTTGAATATTTTGCGCGAGAGACATTTTCAAAGTTGAAAAAAGTGTGTTAGAAATTCGAGGAGGGCTCTAATTTCTAAACTATGGGTTGATAAAATAAAAAATGATGTACATAACCATAAAATCTGACAATCAAATTTAGTTTAAGCGATTTCTGATGTGAAGTTTTTTTATACGTCATAAATGGTGAACCACTATTTTCTCATAATAAAGCTGTAGTAGGTGCCTAAGTAAATAAATAATATTTTATTCTATGTAACTTACTGCTGCGGAACCCACCACTATGCGACTCGCGCTTGCCCAATTTTTTACGTTTGTTCGCATATATCTTCGTCGTTTATGAACTGATTTTATGATTATTTTTTTGGAAAGAGGATAGTCCAGAGGTGGTTCCAAGATAAGGAAATAAGGGTTTGATGAGTGGTGACCAGAGAAATTGAACATTAAAAATCGACTCATATCAACTACTACTTCATGTAATCATGACAGATGTTTATTTGAGTGATTATTTTTATTAGGAATCCCTCATTCACTCACTTATTCTCAAAAATTTTCAGACAAAAAAATACAGACTTCAAACTGAAAATCTACAGAGATATGTTTAGCCAAATAGAAATGCTTAAATAATTCTTCATAATTTTTATGTCGGTGCCAAACAAACTACCTACCTATATTAAATTATAAAGCTGAAGAGTGCGTTTGGCTCCGACATCAAAATTATGAAAGAATTATTTAACCATTTCTATCTGGCTAAAATTTATTTTTAGTTTTAAATCGGTATTTTTTTTCCTCAAAGTTCAAAAAACGTAGCCAAGTCGTTTTTGTAGTTTTAACGATAAATTTAAGCAGAAGCAAGTTTTAAGAAGTACAAAAAAAGTAAGAATAAAATTTAAAACTTTTAGTTGAGTTGCGTTTAGTTCGACCCATCTAACATGCAATTTTATTTTGATTGCACTGCATATTTCATGTTTTTATTATTCCCATTTACAATTCATAAGTAGTCTTTTTATCAGTGTAATCACACACAAGCAATTTGTTATTAAAACATTATAATAGAAAGCTGATTCAACACATCTAATAACATTAACTGTGATAAAATTAAACGCAGTTTGCTCGCTCAAAGTGTACACGTGCAAGCGCCATCTATTAACTTTTTTTTTGTTGCTGCAACCGTGCTTTCGATAATTGTGGTGGTTCCTTTTACTGCCGTTACCGGTACTGTCGCAAATCTTTAAAAAACTTTTATTTATTAGTAAAAAATGTTTTTATATGATTGTTGATTGAATTAAGGAAAATATAGATTTTAGGAATAATTATTTGATAATATTGCATTTTAAAGTGTAAGCAAGATAAACTGATACAAGTAACGCCATCTATCGAAACTTCGTAGGAAGCTCACGGACAATATTAGGCGATGGGACCCGTGCTATGCTTAGATACTGTCTGTTTTAATGTAGATAATAACCATTTCTTGTGACCTTATTATAAATGGTCTCATGTTAAAGGCTTTGCTATTGTTGAGATGGACTGTTATATATAACAATTTAACTTAAAAATAATAATGAAAACAGGTTTAAGAATATTATTTATATTAAGTCAAAATATTTAATACATAATACTAAATGTTTTACTTATGTTATTTACTACAACAAGATAATTGATTCAATTGCAAACAGTAAAAAGATAACATATCAGTGCAAACTTAAGTAAAAGGAATGTATATAATTAATATGTTAGTTAGTTCTTAATTGATAATCCCGTTCTGAGTAATATACCTAACCCAGGGTAGGGCTTGGTAGCCACTCTTCTCAATGATTTTCAAATATCTGACTTGTATACCAGAAGTTGTAAAGTATGGGATCTCAAACTTGACTGTATCGGTGGCTTTCCATCAACCTCTTCACACTCAACCGATGGCAAACCAAAATGAGCTCTCATCAAATATTCTTTGCCACCTGGGAATGACTTGATTGACCAAGTTATAGCATTCTGTTGCTGGTATACTTAACACTGCAATTGTAGTTTTGAACTTAGGAGAGTCAGCATCAGCTGGGACGGGAATGATGATCTCAACATTATTAGCAGTTGAGCGCCTCTTAAACTGGGATTTCGCCTTTATCATGTACTCCCTCTAGAATGAGCATGGCGTTCAATTACAGACTCAATCCAAATCAATGGCTTAACATGAGTGTTCAGCCTGTAAGACATTATTCAATTCACCATCGGGAGGAATGAATGAAATAGTTCTGTCATTTTCAAAGCGCGATAATCTAACACACTGGTGGAATTTCACATCTTCTAACTCAACAGATTTGGCTTGCCTCTCCAGTGCTTTCAAATAATACTTGTCATTTAAACCAAGACGCAACTCTGGCATTCCAGACAGGTAAACTCTCATTTTGATTGCACCAACAATCTCACTACGTAGGACATTGCCATTTGAATTAGCTAGCAAGTTGACAGACTCAATCACATCTAGAATACTTCATTTTTCCTATATTTTATACCTTCTGACCTCCATGACACAGCATTTGTAACTGCCATTGGAATTCTGGGTTGCATTTCCAGTTTGTGTCCTTCCTGTGTGATGTATTCTGTAGTATCTTACTGTCTGTTGTCTGTGGATAGCCAAAATCTATCAGCTCATCTAGTTAACTCGTATATGACGACAAAATTGTCGCGAATACTTTCCTCCTCCAGTTCCTTGAAATACTCAGCCATAACTTCCACAATCTTATACAGGAACACAAAAAAGAGCAAGTGTTCGCGTTTTTCTTTGTTGTAGATACATATAAAGATTATTGGTTTTAATGTAGGCGAACGTACATTCATTGGTCTGCAAAAGAGGAGTCAGCATACCTTCCTCCTCTTTTCCATGAGTAGAGGCATGAATTTATCTATCACACCATATCTACATCGCCACGATAATTACGTGATATATAGCACTTTGCCCTTCACGTCCAGGATATATATCGCAAGAAGAATAGCATCTTGAAGCTGAAACGGTGTTACTATTTGTGTTATCAAGTTTGATTTTGAAGGTGAGAACCAGTTCCAAATTGTCACATACCCAAATCTAAAAGTACTAATTAATTGTGCATATAAATGATCTAAAGGTGTGACAATATTTCTACACACTTACTCTATAGTAATATTCAATTTCACGATAAAGTCCTCTACATTATATGAAAATTTATAGAAAAGCTATAGTGTCGACGATATTGAAGGTGACGCAATTGACAGTTCTTTTTTGACAGCGAGCACTCTGCGTCAGATTGCTTTAGGGACGTCCTTCCTCGGAAGATTTATAAGGTGTAATAGGAATCTCTTCATCCATCAATGTTATAAGTAGATGATAAGTTTAAAAATGTTATAAATACTCCATTTAAGAAAATTTAAAATTTTTTATTGTATAAGAAAAATAAGGAAAACGTTTTCGTCTGCCTATAAAAAAACATTAACAGTCTTGTTATTATGGACCGTTTGCTTATTGAAACATGCTCAAGGAGCATGTTAAACTAACTTAGATTTGAGAATTATAATTCAGAATCCATTATTTATTTGACCAAAATCGTTATGATATGACATTCAATTGTATAAGTTTAGACAGTTTATATAATTGGCTTACACTTTAGTTTGATATCATTGTGGACATCACTAAACGTTGTCGTTCTGCCATCGACGTTTGATTGTTTGATGATTTTTTATAAATTATTTATTTTTATGTTTTTTCTACAATGGGTGGCCTCTTGGTTTTCATTTATTCATTGACTTAATTTAATTTTACATTTTATTGGTGCTTTGTTCTCTTTAATCCGCTTGTAATTATTTTTATCAATGTTAATCAAAATGATACCTGGAAATAATTTACAACAAAGGATCCTATAGTATTCTCGATATCGCAATAGATGGTGAAAATGGTTGGTATTTATTATTCTATTTTGCGTATCTGTACTTTAGTTACCTTAAAATCCTTTATCATGTGCATCGTGTTTCTTTAGTTTTACAAGGACATTGCAGCTCTTAATGCATTGTCATTAGTATGCGAACAACATCATATTATACTGCAATTTGAATAGCTGTAAATGTATGTATGTAAGGCATTTATTTTTTAATTTTTTGTCATTGACTAACAATTTAACACATCAGTTTGTTTACAAGGCCACTGCAATAATATTTATCAGTAAGACTTGAGTTTTTGTAATTTAACTTCAGGTTTAATGTTCATATTATTTCTTTTTATTATGATGGACTTGCTACAATGGTTATCTTTTTTTGTAGCTGGACGTATCATAAATAGACTAAGGAGTGATGTGGTGCCAAAACAGCAGAGAACTTTAGAGCTTTGTGTACAGGAGAGAAAGGTCTTAACAAAGATGGAAAGCCCCTGCATTTTAAGGGTGTTAAATTTCACAGAGGTATGAAAATTAATGTTCTTGAACTGAATAAATTTTAAATTATTTAATCAATGTTCTTGTTAAAATAAATATGTATAAAATGAGTAACTAATAATTTTCAGTTGTAAAAATCTTAACATGAATTTGTTACAATCTTGTTATTAAAATTTTTGGACCAATAAACTCTGTGTCAATTATGTGTGGTAATAGAACATGCCAACATTTTGTTAATGGGCTCAAGTCAACATTGAATGTCTGTGTTGCATCCTTTGCTACCCTTTTCCCCTTTATTGTTGTGGGAAGCCATATCCAGCACATAGCTGATATAATAAGTTTTTGAAACCTAATGAAATTACTAAATATATAAGATCAACAATATATATAAGATCTGGTGTCTTGAGTGACAGAGTTGACCACTATATATAGTAAAGTTCCTTTCTACAGTTATAAAACTATTTGTCATTTTGTTGTTAAATATTTCTCATAAAATGCATAAACTGGTTGCCCTGTTCACCTATATGTTTTATAATAATTAACAATGTTATATACTTTCAGCAATATCACAATTCATGGTCCAGGGGGGAGACATAATAAATGGAGATGGGACAGGTGGTGAAAGCATCTATGGGCCTACATTTGAAGATGAGAACTTCTTATTGAAGGTACTATTTTAATGTAATTACATTATTATTTTAATTATCCTAATAACTATAAACTACACATGGCATTTATATTGAGCTGGTTGAAATGTGTAACGTAAATAATATGTAAACCAATCTCAATATGGCCTTAACATCATCTCTTTCAACTCATGGCAGTTCACTGCTGGAAATCAGTCTCACCCATTCTGCGCCAGACAGCCTGGTCCGCTTTTCTTATCCAATCTCCACCAGTGAACTTTTGCAAGTTCTCGGAACACTGGGCATCCTATGTTACACCAATGATTCATTAAGGCGCCGGATATAATATATATATAACTTTTCTATTGTGTCTGAATTCCCATTCAATAGGTCCATCAATTTATAAAACAAAATCAACCTACTGCTGGGAAAAGATCATTAATATTCTGTATGTGTATGTTATGCTAACATATGCAGCTGAGACATGGACACTGACAGCGGGATTGGTTTACAAGTTCAAAGTCAACCAACGCGCAATGGAGAGAGCAATCCTTGGGGCCTCTTGTAGGGTGATAATAACAAATGATTTAGTCCGTAAGAGAACTAAAGTTATCGACATCGCCTGCCGGATCAGCAAGATGAAGTGGGTAACATATGTCGCAGAACCGATGATCGTTGGACCAGACAGGTTCTGTAGTGGAGACCGCGTCTCGGCAAGCGTAGCGTAGGACGCCCTACGGCCTTATGGATAGACCACTTGCGAAAGGTCGCTGGTGGAGGCTGGATGAGAAAAGCGAAGGACCGGGATATCTAGTGCGTTGAAGGTAGAGAGATGTCTATGTTTATTATTTCTAATTTATTTTCAGCACGAAGAAGGCGTCCTAAGTATGGCCAATAAAGGCAAGCCGCACACGAACGGCTCCCAGTTTTGCATCACGACAGTGCCGTGTCCACAGTTGGACGGCACTAACGTGGTGTTTGGGCGAGTGCTGGCCGGTTTGGGTTTAGTACACGAGATGCAGGCAGTCAGCGAGGATGGGCGGCCTACCGTTGTGAGTGAAGTAGTAAACATATGTTATATATAATCAAGGGTCATCATCATCAGCTCATGAAATGTCCCCACCGAGGGGCACGAGCTACCTGTATAGGGTGTTTTAGGAATTAGTCGTCCACGCGGGCTCAGTGCAGGTTGGACGATTTCACGCATAACCTTTGAATCTCTTCGCAGGCGTGCGCAGGTTTCCTCACGATGTTTTCTTTCACCGTAACAGCGTCAGATAACGTACATATTATTTCGAGAATTCGAATACACTGCGGGATTTGAACCGCAGCCCTCCGTTAGGAGAGTAACAGTCCACATCACTGAGCCACCAATGCTCTTAGAATATAAGATGTTTTTAGATTACAATTTGAATAGACGATATAATACAATTATTCGACCAATCTGAAAACATTATTTTCTTTTCGAATTCTAAATTCAAAAAGATGAAAATGGCATAGGTGTGTTTTTTTTAATAATCGCGGGAGGTTGGCATAACTATATTTACGTCTGCGAACTATGTTTTCGTCGCGAAACTATACAGTCCGCGCAACGACTACGTCCGTGAAACGTTGAAACCAGTTGCAATTAGAACCGTTTCGAAAAACCGTATTCTTCTGAGAAAAAACGGTTACGTCTCGTTAATGAAAAATTCGACAACGACCTACGAGTATGGGAAGGATACACCACACATCACATCCAGTCTGAAGTGTGCGGTTACTTAGGTAAATAATTATTTGGATTTTGTCCAGGATTGCGTGATAATGGAATGCGGGGAGTGTGGTCCGGAATGGGAGCCGATGCGGCCCGACGGCGGCGACCGGCTACCAGAATATCCGGATGACTATCCAGAGTTACACACAACTACGGTCAGTATACCGATAATATTAATACTATTTTATTAATTTTAATGTGTACAGGACGGTCAAGACGCTCACCTGATGATAAGTGATACGCCTGACCATGACAGAGCGGCATTGAAGAAGAGCAACAATTGAAAGTCAGTTATTATTCTCCATGATATACCTGTATTTCTCCAGAGCAGATGTAAGGCCTCTTATACCCGCTAATTTTACTGTAGGCTGAACCACTTGATTGTTTTGCTTTTAATTTAGGCCTAGGCGTTTAAACTTTCATCAATTGGAATGTTGGATTCGTTTGCACACGATTCCAGAGTCAACTTAGGTTTCAGAGAGGTCTTAAGTCAACTTAGGTTTCTTAGGCAAGTGGTGTGTTTGGTAAAATTAAATAATATTTATTAGCAATAGTTTAAAAGTTTTTTTCTGGTGTACTAACAAATATGGATCGTAATCGATCGAATCTTTAATCGTAAGATGAATCTGAAAAAAATCATTATTTATTTATTTATTATTATAAAAGGGGTTTCTCATGATATTATTTAAATGATCCTATTCCAGGCAGAGCAGCTGATGTGCGGTATCAAAGAGGTGAAATCAGTTGGCAATGGATTGTTCGGCCGCGGGAGAGCTAAGCCGCCGCGCGGAAGTACCGCAAGTGTTTGCGATACCTGCAATGTCTCGCTGAGAACTTCCATAAAGGACAAGGTAATCACTGTGAACAATAATTAAATGAAATGAAAAGAAAATAAAATAAAAAGTGTTTATTCAGTTTAGGTCCTTACAGAACACTAATATCAAATGTAGCTGCTGGTGTCAAATGTACTACTGGTTCGGACGGAAGTTTTTTTTAATAAATATGCACTGACATTCACACAGCGCCATCTAGCCCTATGTTAAGTGTAAATCTTCTATTACGGGTACTAAACAACGGATAAACATACTTATATGCCCTTTTTATAAATACATACATAGAAAACACTTAGACCATTGCAAACAGATATGTTAATGCACACAAATGTTTGTACCGCCCGGGTTTCAGACCCGGAACCCTTGGTGTAGTAGCCGACGTATCAACCGTTACACCAAATGGGTCTTCAATAGAGCATTTTATTTGACTTTACAAAAAAAATGTGGGTGTAATCTTAACAAGACAAACTTTTTAACCGACCAAAAAGGATGTTACTCAATTCGACCGTAATATTTTTTTAATGTTTGTTTTGTTCCTGGATGTCTTCCTCGTATTTGAACAGATTTTGATGATTCCTATTGTTTGTTAGAAAAAGGATATTTCAGAGGCAATTAATTAATATATTTCGAAGACATACAACTTATTTGTCTTTTTGAGTATTGCAAGTCATTGTAATTATTTGCAGATGGCGACTTGTTAGCGATGTATACTCAACAGTGCCATCTTAACCTAGCGGCGTGTTATATGAAGCTTGAAGACTTCAGGAGTTGTATCAAAAGTTGTACGGAAGTAAGTATTGTAGAGGATTACTTTTGTATTATTAGTTAGCTAGGTGGTGGACTCGATAATGAGTCGTCTAGGTAGTTACCACCGTAGTGCCAGATATCGTTCCGTCAAACAGGAGTGTTATGCACTTTTGTGTTTCGGGATGAGGGCACTGTAGCTAGTGAAATTACCGGGTATAAAAGACCTAACATCTGTTGTCTCGGGTAGCGGGCGCAGTGCGGCACTTTTTTTTCATTTTTTGTCTATTAATGTAGTTTAAAAATGAACGCCTACCTAACTTTGGATACTAATAAAATTCATAAAACATTGATTTTCGTGCTGAGAGTCAGCACATTGGTGTTTTTGCCCAGATTAGTAATCATATGAAATAGTTCTAACGATTCCAGAACCCAGTCGTCATGCCTATTAACTGTGGTTGTAATATAATTATCGAGTAAAAGCGACCTAACATCAACAAGAGATTTCGCGAGATTGATTGCGTACAATGCAAAGTAATATTTATTTCTATTTCTGTGGCATACTAATATTAAGTATTATTGTTAATACAACTGTGCTGCTTCTTTGGTGGCTGCATTATTAGAAATTTCTTGATCCCAAGACTAATTATCGTAGGGCTTCTGCAGCTGCCACAGTTGCAGCATGTGTTTAAAATTTAAATTTATAGATTCTTTTTCTTTTTTAAGGAAATGCTATGCATGTCGTGGCAGCCTATAATTAAAACATCACTTTAGCACTAAATTTAGATTTATGTAACCAAACTTGTAAATTCAGTGATTGTTTTGTTGGTTGTCCTTAATAAATAATAAAAAAATAAATAAAACATCTGTTGTCTCCGGTGACGGGCGCAGTGCGGCATTGATGGGGGATAATAACTGTCTATTAGTTGTTGGTCAAGGCCGCTCTGTCATGGTCAGGCGTATCACTTACCAGCAGGTGAGCGTCCGGACTGTCCTGTTCACTTGATAACATAAAAAAGTCCCATTTAACCAATAACCCTTTAACTATCAGGATTCTGCAATCTGAAAAAAAAAGGTTTCTATTGTACCGAAATCTCCAACGTAAGATTAGATGAGATATGACTCGACCCCCGCCCCCCTTAAATATGTCACTTAATTTATAAATATGAATATCTTCATTATAGGTATTACAAACGGACGGCCGCAACGAAAAAGCTCTGTATCGACGGGGCCAAGCGAACTTCGCCCTTAAGAACTATGAGGCGGCGCTCACCGATCTCAAGATGCCGAGAAGGTGTCTCCGAACAATAGAGCGGTGCAGAAACTACTAGAAGAGGTGAAACTCTCGAACAAACACTACAACGATACAAAAACAGAGGCTGTCAAAATTTTTTCGTGACCAAAAAGAGAAAAGCCTCGCAATCGGAGATAACTGAATTAAGACTGAAGGTAGTGATATACAATTTTGGTATATGATTCAAATACTTGTCCAGTAGTGGGAAGGCTAGTCCAGATAATTCTGGGGTACTATAGAATTAGCGCCATCTAGCCCTAAACTAAGCTTGAAGCCTGTAATATGGGTACCAAATAATGGATAAACATACTTAAGTTATTTTATATTAATAGAAATACCCAGACCAATACAAACAAAAATGTCCATGTACACAAATGTTTGTACTACTTGGAGATCGAACAGCTGCAATAGCTGATGTCTCAACTGTAATGTCACATCATCATCATCAGCTCATTAAACGTCCCCACCGAGGGGCACGAGCCTACCCGTATACGGTGATTAGGCCTTAGTCGTCCACGGGCCATGCGGATTGGACGACTTCATACACAACCTTCGAATCTCTTCACAGGTGTGCATGAAGGTTTCCACACGATGTTTTCCTTCACCGTAAGAGCGTCGGATAACGTACATATATTTTCGAAAATTCGAAAACACATTGTTACGTGTCGAGATTTGAACCTCAGCCCTCTCGGTAGGAAGGCGACAGTCCTCACCATTGAGCCACCGACGCTGTAATGTCACATGGGTCGTCAAAAACTTAAATAAATGATCCCAATACTTGTCCAGTAGTGAGTAGGTTATTCCATATAGTCTAGGTGACCTATAAGTCAGACCTAAGTGGCAGTGTTGCCACCTAAGCCCTTATTAGTATATATGAACTCCTTTTTTAACGATTTAGCTCGAAAAGAGCAAAATAGCTCTTTTTCACTGTCTTGAAAATATTACCAAATTATGAAGTTTTCGACATGCTAGCAAGCACTTTTTGCTATTTCATCGGTCATGATATCCTTTTTTTAGACGCTCTTAAAAAAAGAACGGGTTCATGACATGATTATTCCAGCATTTTTAGAACAGAAAATCGTTTGATGGTCAATCTAGCCCTATCTAGTCCTTTTTTATTACTTCTCAAAAAGCCCTTTTTCTAAAACTGAGGTGGCAACACTGCTAAGTGGGATCTGAGGGTCAATATGAATTAGAGAGCAACTATAGTGAGTGTTGTTATGTTTCTATTACTAAGGTTAAGACCAAAGTTGGATATAAAGGTCATTACGAATTAGCGAGTAACTGAAGTGAGTGTAGCAGGGCTTGAAACCGGTTTAACGTTAACCGGTGTTATAAGTAGAGATCGGATAATCGGATGCATATTTACCTAAACTTATTTTTTGGCTAAGAAAATATGGAGACGGCTTCTTTTTTCGGAATTACGGCTCCTCATTTAAAAATCTTTATTTGAGTGTGCATTCAATTATATTTATAATCAAAACGCTTACGGTATTCATCCTGAAATATTAAGTTTTTTTTCATACAAGTAATGTACATACAAATCATATATGTAATAGAAAACACTACAAACGCAATGAAAATACATTTATTCATATTCCGAACATTAAATGCATCAATTCCGAATCCCGAAATCTTTACGATAAAGAAGTGCTTCCATACTAAGGCGCCGGTCAACTTTAGGTAAATATGCATCCGATTATCCGATCTATAGTTAAAAGGTGTAAACCGATTTTGTCATAAAGTTTCGTACCACAGCGGAACCCAATAGGAACGATACTTAGAACCTAAATATCTGGTTTATAGTAAGCTCGGTCACAACTTGTTGCAACTTGTCAATCTAATCATTTGTGCACTCGCTAATACCCGTTCAGTCTGTAAGTGAAATGTGTGCTCGTAAACAACGAATCGCTGCAAATCGAATAGCACCATATCTTTTCAAGACCGAGATTTCATCCCCACCGGCGGGGGTCGTAGTCGCGAGTCCCTGTAGGTTCGACCAGTCCTTATTCGCGTTACCGGCACGTGCCCGGTCGCTTTTCTCCCCAAACATATACTAGGTTACCTAACCCCCCAGTAACGCCCTAAGCTGAGGTTTGTGTCCCACTCTGGAACACCCTAAGGCTCGTCGCATACATTTTTCGCTTGAGAGCCATCTGAGCTCGCCAAGTGTCCGGTGAAGCTGTGAAGGCCACCTGTGGCCAACAGCAATTAGTCATTCCGAAAATACATACTGATTTTATCAGTGAGAGACACCCTGAGCATAGTTCTCTCCGTTGCTTGTTGAGTGACTTGAAACTTCTGACCCTATTTCTCAATCAGTATCCATGACTTTGTTTGGAAGGGTAAGACGTATTGCTCAAAAATTTCGTCTTTAAACATTGTGGAATCGTCAAAGACTATTACTTTAAATGATATGTTGAATTTCAAGTTAATTATAATTTTTAAGTCCGACTGTTTAAAAGTTAAACTATATCTTATACCACCAAACTACCATTGATGAATTCGTCTGTCCATAAAAAAAAAATACAATTCTATAGACCTGATTCGTTTAGGTCATGATCTCTTACTTATAATGGTTTTACTTTTTATAATATCTCTTCCCGTTGTATGCCCATTTTTATGGGCATGAATAAATCATAGAATGTACGTTCTCATAAGATAAATTTTATATTATATAGTGTTTAGTTATTATAATTAAGGCAAAGAGCGACATTTTGAACTCAAACTCTTTATTTTAAAAGCAACCGAATTTTTCAAAATTTTACTTTGTTCATCAGCTAAGGGCTCATATGAATTATACGGTAAATTATTCATTACAAATATTCTCTCTATACGAATTATAGAATGATCTGAGGTCTGAATGCAATCGGTAGATTGTTTATAGATAAAAAAATATAGGAACGGCTATGGAATCTAAGGGAAGTGAACGCTAGCGTATGTTTAATAGGAGAGGGGATGGTAACGTATGGAATGCTTGTGCGTAGGTACTTATTTATTTTGGATTCGACTATTTTGAAAATATGTACAGTAATAAATTAAGGTTGCGCAATAATTGATTTCCTACGAAAGTGCTATTTTTCCTTTCAGTGTATTGTAAATTTGAAGTGGTTTGGCATTTACTGACACTGATAAATTTTTACTTTTTTAACATTATAGTCTAACAATGCTCATATAATCAATTCTCAAAGTTCTTGGTATCTATAAAACAAACTTAGACTTATGCCGTATTCGAGAACGAGACTTAACGTTGATCTTTCTTAAATTGAGTTAGAAAGGGATGGTGCTATTTATCGTATAGAGCTATCCTTTACTCACTCTATTTAAGTGAAGATCAACGCTTGAGTCTCGTTTTTTTATGTTATAAGTGTACAGATGGTCTGGACGCTCACCTGTGGTAAGTGATACGCCAGACCATGACAGAGCGGCATTAAAGGAGACAACAACTGATACACAGTTATTATCGTCCATCAATGCCGCACTGCGCCCGTCCCCGAGACAGACAGATGTTAGGTCTCTTATACCCGGTAATTTCACTTTCTAGAATAATGGCTTAACTTAGTGATATGTTGAAGACATTGTTTTATATATATTTTAACCGTTTGACTACAGCAGTGGCGGCTGGTGGGTTATCGAACTGGTGGTGACTTTACTAAAATTATTAATTAGAAATAAAACAAACAAATAAAAAAATGCAAGGAAAACAAAAGAATGCATTAAGAGCTACATCCCACAACCATTTTCTTTCTATTATACATTTCACGTTCAAAACTTCGTGTAAATGCTTTTATTTTTCGATTTGCACTCTTGTTTTAACTTAAAAAGGCCGTGGCGTCCGGCAATTTTATGTTCACTTTACTTTGAAAATTTTTGTTATTTCTTAATATAATCAATGTTTATACTCATTTTCACTATACCAAACGCAGTACCTACAATTAAAGTTCTATTATAGATTGAATCAAAACTAAAACATTACGGAAAAAGTTAAACAATAATTAACGCGTCACACATACAGTGAATCTATACGATAACGAGATGTCAATCATAGTGCGTCGTCGCTCCGCGATGCCGGGCTTTCCAATTCGTCATACATCGGATGCTCTCGGCAATCTTCGGTTCGCGCGAGCGGCGCTCGAGAACGCGCTCATTACTGGTACATTTCTAATGAACGATCTTTGTTTCACGCGTCAGGCGTATTAATTCGTATCTCATACAAGATGTATTTGCAGTCCTGTGCATCGCGAAGCGCGATATTAGTTTGTAAAGCGCTCAACTTTTGACCTAATTGGAATGTTTATAGTTTTTGTATTTTAAAAAATAATTAAAATGGTAATTTTTAAATAAAGATGAAGTAATATTTGTAATTTTTAAATCTTTGAATTGTGGTTCGCGCACGAGTGACTTAAGGTACAGCCGCCACTGGACTACAGCAATGTAAATTACACAATACATTATTATATTGTGACTAGAATTCTGGCGGTTAGGGCCTCATGAGATGTAGTTGTGAAAGTGTACATCAAACATTGGCAAACTTCGTAATTAAAAAAACCTTTGAATTCATAACTTTATGTTATCCAATAATATATGTTATCTCCACTTCATAATTGCGTGGGTGTTTTCGAAATGTTTCATGTCTCAATCTAGAAGCACTGCCAGTTTGAGGTTATTTGGTGAAGCAATTAGGTTGATTAATTCGAATTACGCGGTCCAATTTTTTCTAATTGTCTATTTTTTACCTTGTATACATTGTTGAACTTATAGCTTTATTGGTGCGATGTTATTAAGTTTTTTATTAGGTGAATTAATTTATAGCTTTTTGGTTATGCTGTTTCAAAAATTGTATTGAAAATTTATTCTAAGTTATCATTGGCAAGTGATATCAAATTTCAGATTAAAATTTGTATTGTAATGACTACGTATATTTTTTTTGTCCATCCTTGTTTTACATTAGTTTTAAGTGTTGCCATTGAATTTTATACTTTAATAGGTTACGTAGTGTAATAGCGGTTCGATTTGAGACCTATTATTATATTATTATAATGGACTAATTGGGCACTTTAATCGCCTTTCATTTGCCATCCAGAGGTCCGGCATCAGACATTCTAACGCAAGTTAGATTTGTGCAAGTGCCAATCATTTAATCGCAGCAGATTGATTTGTATTTCTTGATAATTATCTAATCAGAACATTCAGATGAGGGAAACAGTAAATAAGTATGTTTTTTAATAATCTAGATAAATTATTCACCCGCTTAATAGTATTGTCACTGAAGTGTGTTTTTCAAAGTATATCCGCTCCTTATTTAATTCATTGTTTCACGTACATGTACTACTATTGTAAATTTCAATGCCCGTTCGATTAAATTATCTGTATCTAAATTTTGCGTATCATTGACATTTACGCTGCAAGTATAAACTCATCTGTAGGTAAGTATAAGTATGCGATTTGAAATGATTGTCAATCATTACATTCTAATAACACAATTAAGGTCTTATGTAGGTACTTGTGTCGTATTTGTAAGTGAATGTGTTCATTACCGTAATCGGTAGTAAGATATATTTAATTATAGATATTATGTAAATAACCAGAGCCGAAAATAGGTTCTAAGGCACAAGGCGTAAACTTTAGGGGCCACAAAATGCACTGGACAGTACTATTTAGTTTCAACAAAAACCGTCCGTTAAATAAGACAAAACAGCGCGCTCATTGCAGCAGCACACGAGCGCAACAAAGTGGTCATGCGTTTGATTTTGCGTTTGAGTTTTAGTGAGAGACACAGTTGGAGACAGATGGCACTGAAAATTAAGCCTTAGATATTTTTTTGCATATTTATAACGTAAAAACGGCCGGCATTTTTCACGCTGTCATTAAGCAAGATACTTATAACGGTTGTTAATGTGTCATACACTGCTCTGTAACTTATCCACAGACCTCTTTTGACACAGTACTTATTGAGCTGAACTAAAAAAGTGTTGAGAAACAGGGATATGCTTTTAAATCATAAAATATTTCTTCTGAATCGTGTATTGATTGCCAGTGTATTTAGGCTTGATTGATTATTGAGTATAAGGATATATGATATAAGACCTATAAGCACAGGCAATGTTGCATAACGCAATTAAAATTTAAGACCGTTGAATGTTAATTAAGTATATAAATGTAAATATAATTAAGTCAACAATCACGTTAGTATTGTACATAACAAAATTAGGAATTCTGAAAAAAATATTCTGATTGACTAAATTGTAACTCATTTGATATTAAAGATAATGTCTAAAATAATATTCCGATTCGTGTTCATAACATAATATATTATTTTATATGGGTGTGTAAATTAAGAATCTGGATTTAAATTGTTCATGTATTCCTAATTATATTGATAAATTGGGTATAAGTATTATTATACGTTTTTGTTATAATATATAACAACAATATGTAAAAATTGTTTAATCATTGATTTTCATAATAACACAATACGGCAATTTAATTTTGAATTAATCAAGTAATAATATTTTAATCAGGCAAAACTACCTTACCTCTTACCAACTTTGTATGAAATTCACAACCAAATACTATGTTAAAATATGTACCTATAAACACCAAATTTCTATTAAGCTCACAACTATTGAACTCTTTCTTGAGGCTGTAAAACTTTGGTTATAAAAATATTGCGCTGGTGTCTGGAGCAATCTACACATACTAATATGACGCACTCTTCGAATAAGATACCGAAGTCGAAATTCCGTATGAACAAATGAACAACTGATAAAAAAAATCCTAATGTATATTTAGATAAACAATAAACTACCTACATGCACAATCTCACTCGAAAAGTATCCGCGGCAAGTCTGCCCATCGCGTCAGTTAGGCAGAATTTTCATTCATAATTACGTCGCTCGCTACATGTCATAATGATATAGTAGTGTGCTCGTGCTTTTGATTTTATACTCTTTCTATGACGCGTTAAGTTCAAAATTTAAATGAAATATTTTATGTTCTAATATATGTAATATAACTATACGTATGTCATTCGGCTCGGGCTTTTTGGTAGGTGATTGTGCATCTACTGGTTTATTTTTTATTTAAAAAATGTATAAGAGAAAATTTATGATACGAGTAAAGCGAAGATATTTTCTTTTGTGTTTTAGGTATAACTCGTTTTAGTTGTTGCCTTGAACTCTAAGGGTGCGGTCCATTATTTATTATCAGATTTTATAAAACAATTGTAAAAATATGCTAGAGCTTCATATTTTGGGCAAGTGGTACCGTTATCTATAGTCTGATACCTAGAAAATATTATTTTAAATTGTTTTAGCTTCTCTATAGATGTGTATAAAATAAGTGTGTAAATAAAATGAAGAACGAAATAAAAGATGAAAACTTTGGAGTACCCACAAAGATGTCATAAAAATATGGTCCTGGTGTAGAATGTGCTATAGTTACTGTAATGTAAACTGTTTATGAATAAATTAAACTGTACTTACTAAGTACAAGGATTGTCAGGTGCGGTGACACGTACGACTGATTAGCGTAGTTTTATACGTCATGTGATGGTACAATATGGTATGGTTATATACGTCAATTTTAGAAATGATTATTTCGTTTTATTTATTCTCATTTACAGATATCAACTTAGTCGTCTAGATAGGTTCGGATAAACGTACATTTATAAATTCGAAAATACCATTGGTACGTGGCGGGATTTGAACCTACACCCTCCAGATTGGAAGGCACACCAATGACCGACGTCCTTAATGCGTTCATTTAGGCTCGTACTCTAGAACGAGACTCAACGTCGATCGTTACTTAAATTGAGTTAGAAAGGAATGGTGCTGTTTATCGTTTTGAGCGCTATTCCTTTCTCACTGTACTTAAGTGAAGATCAACGCTTGAGTCGTGTCTAGAATGTATTCTACACATACAGGCTTTAATGTCCTGAAATAATAAATTGACAAAACAGCAGTAAACATATCTTCCATGGGAGTTTTATACTTACATCTTAGTGTTTTGGGAAAAGTGCTTTGTAGGGTTGTGTACAAGCCTAAAAATCTGTCGTCTCGGGTGACAGCAGACGCAGGGATAGTTGATAGAGACCAAACGCGATTACAGTTAATGGTTTAAGGCCCTGACGACTAAATGAGTGGATTGTATATTCATAAGCTGGTATGTTTAATTGCAAGAAGTTACAGAAAAGGCACACAGTTTGAGCACAATCGCGATTGGTGGAGTTCTTGGTAGATTCGAGCCTGTCCGGATGTCGATCGCTGGTGGGCCGCTCCGCTTCTTAACTAGGCGCGGTCGCTGTGACGTCATGATCCTCCCGTGCGTATTAGGACCGGTCCTCGACAGTTCACTTCAATGTATGTCATGGACCGACAGCTTACGAAAAGATGAGCGTTCAATTCCATAGTCACCCAGTTGAATTATAACATTAAAATTCACGAGGTATGGTCTTTGATACTTAGAAAACGCCCATGCATTTGTCTCCGCCTGATAAGCGCTGGGTTTTTTTAAAATATTGTTGTATGAAAGGGATTTTCAAATAAAAGACATTTTACAAAAAATGTTTTATAAAATAATAAATACAGGCTCTAAAGTAATGTACAACAAATAGGTGGGTTGGTATGAAAGTTAACAAGGACGGCAAGTATCTTTGGAATTCTGGAAGAGTTCGGCGCGCTGAAGGATATTGTTTCGATGGATGCAAGCAAATTCCGCATATAAAATATTCAACGATTTTTTTGTTTTTTATGTACTTTGAAATATTCTCTTCCTAAGGCGTTGGAGGACTATTCCAACAGTTAGTTATTTTATGATATTACTATGATTATAACTTCGACATTCGTTATCAATAGAATTTTAACATTCCTTGCCTTCTATCAACTCTGTTCTGTGATGGTGTGATTTTCCAATAAAATTGCAAAATAATTGCACACAGCTGAAGCGTTATGATCATTGTTCTTTTTTAGCGTATTTATTCAATATTTTCACTGTGATCTTGGTACTTACAAAACACGGTATAATGGAAAGCATCTAATAATATTGACGGTTAACAACATTTAGAATTTACCCATCAAATGTAAAACGCTTTTAGCTTAGGATCGAAGCCTTAATTCTATTAAATATTATACTACATAGAACAATAACTGGGTATCGGTATTTTTTCTTAGTTCCCCGAATTTTTGTGCATTGAAATTTGTCTTCCTACATATCATTTATATAAATATATTTTTTTTACAAGCATTGTTCGTGATGATCGAAAAATAAAATTCGGTGGACTCAGTTAGCCACGTTAAAATAAAAAAAAAGTTTAGATAACTTTTGTTAAAATCACATAATTGTTTAAGAGTAAAATTAAATGTGTTAATTGAATACTCGTAGTCAACTATTTTCAAGAAATGTTAATTTTATTCACCAGTACAATTTCAATTGTATAAAAGTCGACTTTACATATCTAAATCTTAATGCACCTAATATTATGAAATGACATTGCGTAGTTAAAAATGACTAGTAAACAGCAGTAGAACTTAAACGACTATATAAAACAAATGTTGCAAAAACTTTATCGTATTAAGCAATTAAAACTTACATAAAAAACTAGTGCTAGAGATTCGTGTACATTCAAAATTGTAAAAAATAAAATTGTGACATCATATTATAAATCAGTGCTCGAACTAAAGCTACATAAAGAAAACATAAAAAAATACATTGAATTCTCATTATTAAAACTTATGAACTGTTCGTATCGACATTCGCAAATAGGTCTTTTAATATTTGTGTATAATACTAACATCAAACAATGAACAAACTAGTTGCAGAATCTCACTCAAAGTGTCCGCAGCAAAAGTCTGCCCCTCGCTTCGGATGGACAAAATTTTCATTCATGTCATGTCATAGTGACATTGTAGTATGCTCGTGCTTTTTGATTTTGTACCCTTTTAATTACGCCTTAAGGTCAAAATTATAAATATAACATGTCAACATATGTGTCAAGCGGCTCGGATATTTTTTGGTTGATATTTCTTCGCGATTCTTCATCTAGTTAGTTTATTGTAGTTATGTGTCGCAGACGTAATTATTAATAAAAGGCATTACCTCTATCATCAAATAACTCAGTTCCATAGTAGTTTCATACCCAAGTCATATCCGTCACATAAAAAATAAGATACCTCACAACTCATTATGTTCCACAATAAAATTAACCGGATTTGTATCTTATTAACACGTAACGACTGTACAAGTTTTTATCGTTAACAATTAAAGATAATTTAATTTACATGCACCTCCCAAATAGTTACTATCAATACTGTTAAAATTTTGTATTTAATGAAGGATACATTAATTTATACATAAAATACGCCCTCAATTTGCTTAAACAATCCGTTAGATTTCAAATTTTATGTGCGTAATGGTACTCAACACACAAAAACTACTAATAATTGAATTCGTTTTCCAATTATTATATTGACTCAAAAATAAAAGTTTCAAAAGAAATATCTGCTTACTATTTCTTATACTATTATTATATTGCACCTACTTTTAGATGTATAATGGCAGTGGTTATGTGTAGTAGCTTTAGTATATCACAAGTGAAAAGAATTCCTAAATTAATAAGAAGATTGGTCAACACTAAACATATAAAATGAAATGACTTGATTAAGAAAAAAAAACAGTTGCCATCAAATTTAAAGAATCAACTTTGCAAGGGATTTTTCTATTTATGCAATACGATTTTCTGACATAATTGACTTAATTTATGCATGTATAAAAAGTACGCTTTGATGTTATCCGATATTGTGTAAAGTTATAATATACTTGTAACATTAAAGTTATTTATTTACGTTATCATAACACTTTTTAATTTTACTTTGTGACTTGTGAAGTTTTGAAACGTGGTTAATGACTTCGACAAAAATACACTTTACCATTTACTTTAATACCTTGTGTATAAGTTCTCACAATTCATGAGTGGTGCTTAAGTTAAAAAATATACTAGACTTTTTATACAACCACATTTTGTGATAAACGTCCATAGAAAAACTAACGATAATACTTTATTGTAAACCCGTACACTTAAAATTATATATGTACACTTTCATATTGTATATATCAATTCCGTAGGGTTTTTTAATCGTACTTCAAACGTTTTTTATGTCCAAGTGAAGAGAAAACACTAGTATTGATAAATAAATTATCTACAATGTGTACATACATATTCAAATAATAATATAGAGAGCTCTAAAAAGTAACGAGTCATTCTAAACAGGGTTTACAACAAGCTACTGTTCAGAACAGATAAATAACTTACGACTAAGTTGAGACTTGCCGACAACGTGCAGTCGTTAACATTAATAAATAATAATAAATAGGTTTTCATCCTCTGATAAAGTTAAGGCATCAATCACATGACACTAAGATTATCTCGAAACGATTTAATGAGTTGCATTGGCTAATATTTACCTAGTACCACAGGTAGGTAAAAGAATGCCCAGGGTAAGTAATATAAAACTAAAAAGAAATCTTACTCAAATATTAAAAGGCAAGTCACATTAATAAATATTCCGTAGTTGAATAAAAACATAGCGGGTCTACAGTTTCAATGTTATGCTAATATAATGCAATATTGTATTCATAATTAAAATTTTTGGACATTATACGGAAGTAGGAAGTATCCTTTGAACTTATTTGACTGATTTATATATAAACTGACGTTTACCACATGTTATACGTCAAAATGTTTATTCTCATTTAAACTTAGTGAGCTATAATTTTTGTCCATAAACTATACTTTGGTACATGCTATTTGTTCATGTTACGTTATTTGTTAAATAATAAAAAATGTTAAGACTCAAATTCAACTAATAGCATGAACATCAATATTAAATCAACTTCATGATTAATCGGGTAACAGTGTCATAAAAATAAATAAATAAATTGTAATTTCGTATATTATTTGCTGGCAAGACAAACAAAGTCTCAATTGGAATTTACTATCATGCGACATTAGTTTGTGTTATAAATTATTGCACTTATTGCATATATACACATTGGCTTACAAAAAACAACTACCATTAAACCCGCGTAGAAATAAATTCATATTAACTAATTCATAAAAAAATAAGATATACTTTAGCATAAACAACCTATTACATAAATAATTTGGCATCAAAAATACTTTTAAAGCATTGCATTTGAACTGATATTTTACACGAGTGAAATAACATTTAAAAAGATAACTCCTGACAAGAAGCTCTATCTAATTACACGTGCTAGTCTGCTAACAAATAACCAAGACGATCTCGCATTTTTAAAACAAATCGCTTCATAATCGGTTCTTTCCTTTAGGAATAACTTAATACTTATAAAGCCCTCCATTCGCCGGGAGTTATCTAATAGCCAATTCTTGATGCACATAGCTCATACCGATCAATCATCAAAAATGTATAATAATTTCTTATGTACTAGAATTTCAATTTAACCTAATTATGTCTTTTAAAATTGTCATTTCGATCATTAAATTTATTTCTACACGGGCTAAAACGTTCACAACAAGCGTGCCTACCACGTGACAAACACAAGCCTTACCTAACCTCTCATCAGCGCGTACCAATCTCGGTTCTAACCGTAATTTTATAAGGCTGGTTTTCCGTTGTCATCATTCGGTGATAAGACTCTGCTCCCGCGACTCCGGTTGGCTTTGATCTGATACTTTCTCTTCTATGAGTGATTCGGTGCGCTCTATGTGTATAGAGTCGATTTCGTTTGGTTTTTCTCTGTAATTATTGATAACAATTAGATAAGCAGTACTTATACTATAGACAACTTTGTGTTCTGAAAAAGGTTACATATACCCCCCCCCTCATATTTATAACCTTCACTAATAGTCTTAGATAAAAAAAAAACTAACTAGATGCACAAAGAAACGTCAAACAAAAAATGTCTGAGCTCGACTAACTACACGTATGTGTGTAGTTATTATTATATTAAGAACATAAAATTATTCATTTAAATTTTGACCTTAACGCGTCATAGAAAGAGTACAATAGCACGAGCACACTACTATGTCATTATGACACGTAGCGACCGACGTGATTATGAATGAAACTTCTGCCCAAATGACCCGATGGGCAGAATTTTGGCGCGGACTTTCTTTTGAGTGTGCTTCTGGTTAGTTTATTGTTTATCGAAGCTAATAGTTAATATAAGAATACAGTTAGTCCTAAAATTTAAATAGGCATAAAATATGACTCAACACTTATGTATGTTTATTTGACGCTCGTACGGTGAAGAAAACATCGCGAGGATACCTACGCACGCTTTTGAAGAGATTTAACCCATTGAACGCCGGAAATCCAGTCTCAATAGTAAATCTAGTTTGCTTGACGCTTTAAGGCGTCATTGGCGGTCAAAGGTTATGCGTGAAGTTGACCTATCCGCACACCCGCCGCGTGGACGACTAAGGCCTATACACCCTATACGGGTAGGCTCGTGCCCCACGGTGGGTACATATATGCAGTAGCGTGCACAGAGATTATGAATAGGCCATGCAAATTGAGTGATACTAATTACTAAACAATAAATAATTTTCATTTTATATATGGCCAATGGTTGTCAAATCTGTATAGGAAAATGGGCGAATAAGTGGAAATCATTGAATATGCAGGCGATTCTCCGGGTTGTCTGGACGCACAGGGTATGCATTGCTTATTTGTATATATGGAGGGCACGCCACTGCGTTTATGAGCTGATGATGATGATTTGCATACTCACACGAGGTCCTCTCGTTGTATCTGTGCTACGGGTACGGGCGCGGCCGCACTCGTCAGCGGCAACGACTGGGGCCGTTTCAACCACGAGCATCGCTCCTCCTGTAAGTTTGATTTTCTAATAAAATACAATTAAAATTTTGTTACAATAAAGATCCTATATTTTATTTGCATTGAGATTTTCAGAACATCGCTTTTCATCCAACACAACGCAACACCAGTCTTCGGCTATTGTAAACATAATGCCGCATCCATTGATGATACGCACATACATCATGTATCCAGTAACGGTAGCCACTTTTAATAATGAGTAATGAGATAGAAAGAAGTCGGAATAACGACGGTAATAGATGGCCTCCACATCGCCCCTGCGCCTCAAGTACTATCTAAACGTTAATCAGACCGCTCATTAAAAACGAGTCTTGATTGATTTCAACGAAACCAATACAGAAGTCGCTACTGGTGTAATGATTATTGGATGAGCAAATCTTAAAGACTCTTGACGTGAACAACTTATAATGGAATACAAAGTTTCGTTGTTGAGTGCTGGAATCATCTGAATAGAAGCTACTCTCTGAACCGGTGGCAGATTCAAGTTAGTTTTAAATCAAATCAAATCAAAATCAAATCAAAATCAAATCAAAATGTATTTATTGTGAATCACAGGCAAAGAGATGTTACATATTAAAAAATAATATAGAAACACTGTGCCCGAGAGGCGGGACCTCTCGGGCATACAACAGAAAACAGATGGTCAAATAGCGCTCATTAGTACATCGGACTCTTATTTCATTTACAATTTCATATTATAATCACACATTTTTGTCAAGTAGGTACGCGTTAATTTCATAATAACATTTTTCTGTTAACAATTTATTGAGTTTGCTTTTAAAGGTACATATGTCATCTTCGTTACGAATTGACTCTGGCACCTTATTATATTATAAGTGTAGACTTACATGCAACCATACAGAGGTTATGTTTATGTCGCTCACGTGTTCTAAAATCAAATAGATTGAGATTTTGTTTAACAAAAACGGCACACTCGAATATGTAAATACACGGTAAAGAAAGTATTTTGTGTTTTTTAAAAAAATGGTACGCAGGAGTCAGTTCGTTTCAGTTGGAACATTGATCTTAAACATTGTTTTTGCGCTCTAAATACATCAATTTTATTTGTCGAGTTTCCCCAAAACGCTATGCCGTATCGCAAAGTCGAAGCGACGTATCCATGATAAGCAGTCAGTAATGCGGTCTCAGTAGTTACTTTAGATAATTTATATAAAGCATACGAAAATCTACTCAATCTATTACATACATTCTCAACATGGGGTTTCCACTTTAAGGTTTCGTCAATATGAAGGCCTAGGAATTTTGTAGACTCAGTTTCTTTAATTGATTTGCTATTGTAGTCAACTTGAAGCCTGGGAATTAATTTAATCTTTTATTGCCCAATGTCTGAGGTAAACTAGGAGGAGTTTCAGACCCGGTGACGCAAAATTGTATTATTACGAGTATCCAGTCTCTTTGATTACGAAGGAAACACAGAGACATAATATAACCTCATATAAGAAACTGAACTGTATTTTTAGATCACAATTGTATGTATACCCTCATGGCACATTCCATACGCACCACTATCCGGTAAAACAAATTAATTGAAAACCAACATTAAAGTAATAGCAACCACTTTTCAACATCATAGAAAATTGCATCAACACCTGTCAGCCATCACTTCCACAGAGCGGGGCAAATCTTTCACTCAACAGTACCATAAGGCCGATCGCGCTATTTTAAAACGAAACGTTTCGATTCTAATATGGGAGTATTTTCGATGTAATTCCGATCCTGCAGTAGTTGACGTTTTCGATATTCGGTATTGCCATAAGGATAAGGTTAAATTTCCTCTGAACTAGCTGTCAAATGATTAGCGAGATAAATTGACGAAAAAGTTGTATTTCGGTCCAAGTGACGTTACGTTATAGCTGTCAAAATTTAGCGCGATCAGCCCGCTGGGACCTTTCCGCCATATCTTGAAACAGTATTACAATAGTATTACTTCGCCTTTTCAGGTACAAAAATGTTGACGTATCAGAAATTTCATTAATTTTATTACAGAAATACTGTTTTCAGAGATAGGGGTAACCCCCCAGAACTGCCTCCGTGGTCTAATGCGCTGAGCGATGGTGTGAATGAATTTCGCGGTGTGTGCGTACGTGCGGCGTGACGTCAGTGCTCGCGGTGCGTACGTGCGGCGTGACGTCAGTGCTCGCGGTGCGTACGTGCGGCGTGACGTCAGTGCTCGCGGTGCGTACGTGCGGCGTGACGTTCAGTGCTCGCGGTGTGTACGTGCGGCGTGACGTCAGTGCTCGCGGTGCGTACGTGCGGCGTGACGTCAGTGCTCGCGTGTGTACGTGCGGCGTGACGTCAGTGCTCGCGGTGGTACGTGCGGCGTGACGTCAGTGCTCGCGGTGCGTACGTGCGGCGTGACGTCAGTGCTCGCGGTGTGTGCGTACGTGCGGCGTGACGTCAGTGCTCGCGGTGCGTACGTGCGGCGTGACGTCAGTGCTCGCGGTGCGTACGTGCGGCGTGACGTCAGTGCTCGCGGTGCGTACGTGCGGCGTGACGTCAGTGCTCGCGGTGCGTACGTGCGGCGTGACGTCAGTGCTCGCGGTGCGTACGTGCGGCGTGACGTCAGTGCTCGCGTGCGTACGTGCGGCGTGACGTCAGTGCTCGCGGTGTGTACGTGCGGCGTGAGTCAGTGCTCGCGGTGCGTACGTGCGGCGTGACGTCAGTGCTCGCGGTGCGTACGTGCGGCGTGACGTCAGTGCTCGCGGTGCGTACGTGCGGCGTGACGTCAGTGCTCGCGGTGCGTAGTGCGGCGTGACGTCAGTGCTCGCGGTGCGTACGTGCGGCGTGACGTCAGTGCTCGCGGTGCGTACGTGCGGCGTGACGTCAGTGCTCGCGGTGCGTACGTGCGGCGTGACGTCAGTGCTCGCGGTGCGTACGTGCGGCGTGACGTCAGTGCTCGCGGTGCGTACGTGCGGCGTGACGTCAGTGCTCGCGTGTGTACGTGCGGCGTGACGTCAGTGCTGCGGTGCGTACGTGCGGCGTGACGTCAGTGCTCGCGGTGCGTACGTGCGGCGTGACGTCAGTGCTCGCGGTGCGTACGTGCGGCGTGACGTCAGTGCTCGCGGTGCGTACGTGCGGCGTGACGTCAGTGCTCGCGGTGCGTACGTGCGGCGTGACGTCAGTGCTCGCGGTGCGTACGTGCGGCGTGACGTCAGTGTTCATGTAGCGGGTAAGGGGAGTAGCTGAAAACCAGCGATGCTCGGGATTGTTCTCGATGCAAACTCAGCTGAGCTACTTCCCTTTGTCTCATAGTACTTATGTTTTTATATTGTTCAATGTTTTAAGAGACAATAAATATATTCTTATTTTGACGACCCATTTGTTTTTGCGGTTGAGACGTCGGCTGCAACACCAAGGGTTCCGGGTTCGATCCCCGGGCAGCACAAAAATTTGTGTGCATGAACTGTAATTGTCTGGGTATTTTTCTATGTCCAATATGTATTTAAAAAATATATAAGTATGTTTATCCGTTGTTTAGTACCCATAATACAGGCTTCACGCTAAACTTGGGGCTAGATGGCGCTGTGTGAATGTCAGTGGATATTTGTTTAATCTTCACGGTGTGTACGTACGTGGGGCGTGTCGACGGCGGTGACGTCGGTCTGCGTGGCGGCGGGTGTGACGTCACGGTGTGTACGTACGTGGGGCGTGTCGACGGCGGTGACGTCGGTCTGCGTGGCGGCGGGTGTGACGTCACGGTGTGTACGTACGTGGGGCGTGTCGACGGCGGTGACGTCGGTCTGCGTGGCGGCGGGTGTGACGTCACGGTGTGTACGTACGTGGGGCGTGTCGACGGCGGTGACGTCGGTCTGCGTGGCGGCGGGTGTGACGTCACGGTGTGTACGTACGTGGGGCGTGTCGACGGCGGTGACGTCGGTCTGCGTGGCGGCGGGTGTGACGTCACGGTGTGTACGTACGTGGGGTGTCGACGGCGGTGACGTCGGTCTGCGTGGCGGCGGGTGTGACGTCACGGTGTGTACGTACGTGGGGCGTGTCGACGGCGGTGACGTCGGTCTGCGTGGCGGCGGGTGTGACGTCACGGTGTGTACGTACGTGGGGCGTGTCGACGGCGGTGACGTCGGTCTGCGTGGCGGCGGGTGTGACGTCACGGTGTGTACGTACGTGGGGCGTGTCGACGGCGGTGACGTCGGTCTGCGTGGCGGCGGGTGTGACGTCACGGTGTCCGGCGGCACGCAGCAGGTCCCGCATGCCGGCTCGCAACTCGCAAACTTGCTCCTGGAGGCGGGCGCACGTCTCCGTCAGCAGGTGGACAGCCTCCGTGCTGGCGGGACCCGAGTCCACATCGCGACCTTTCTGACTATCTGAAAATAACAAAACGTTCTCAGAAACAAGGTTATGAGGTGTACAAAATAGATATTAAGTTAGCATTGTATCTATTCCTTTAAGATTCTTTGCGTTCAATAGGTCATGAAGATTTAATATGGATACTAACGACAGATAAACATACTTATATAATTTTCTATTTGTAAATACATACATATATACATAGAAAATATTACAATAATGATAAACATAGTAATAAAAACTACATACAATATTTAAAAAATTGACGTGGAAAAAAATGTTTAGCTAATTTTCCTTCGAATTCGCACTGGGCCTGCACGGACGACTAAAGCCTAAACACCCTTTACGGGTAGGCTCGTGCCCCTCAGTGGGGTCGTTTTATGAGCTGATGATAGTGGTAGCCTATGCACTCGTATATATTATAGCTAAAGATATTTTCTAATTGGTCCAATTAGTTTTAGAGCCTATTCAATACAACAATCAATATTGTATATATATGTAATCAAATATATATATATATATATATTTATATATA